>CM050164.1:460732268-460744768 GCA_027410445.1 Discoglossus pictus
AGCTGCGGGCTCGCATAGCAAGCCCGCAGCCACTGCGGCCCTCACTGCGAACTTTAGGCCCGCAAATGCGGACAATCGTGAACTTAGCATCCCCAAATATGAGCTGCGGGACTTTACGAACTTAGCGCCAGAACCCTGCGCACATGAAAACATTAAAAACACAATAAATACACACAATAAACACATAAGGAGCTTACCCACAGCAAGGGGGGGGGGGCACCCTGGACCTCTGCAAGTGAAGTTACACCTCAATTTACGCACACATTCAAGAGTTTAGACACACACGAAAATCCCCTAAGCAAGAGAAAAAATGGCTGCCGAAAAAAAACAAAACGAGGCTACAGGACCCTAAGCACGCAAAACGCCACCAAGCACATACGGATTTTCCGAAAAAGCTGTACGAGGTCCAAGACACACTATTACCAAGGACGCTAAATCATCCACAGCCGCGTACCACATACACATTAGCTGCCATTTTACAACACTAACTTGCACAATGCGGAAGTACACAGCTACCCTAACGGATTTTCCTCTCGCACGCAGCCTATTTACACTACACACATTGCTGACACTTACACAGCAGCTCCACAACAGTGAAAACCTACATTGTATGCTGCAGGAACATCAAAACAGATTATCAGCTCTTCAACACAATGCTTCCTGCATATATTACTTCAAAATAGGTAAAGTATATTCATTTATTAATATTATACTCGAGTATAAGACGAGTTTTTCAGCCCTTTTTGTAAGGCTTATACTCGAGTCACTCTCCCCCCGTGTCTCTCTACCCCCCCCCCGTGTCTCTCTAACACCCCCGTGTGTCCCTTTCCCTCCCCCTTCTCATTCTAAACCCTCCTCCTCATTCTACCCCTCTAAATACCTCCCCCTCACTTACCTGCATCTGAAGCTTCTGCTCTGGCCTCCGCCGGCAGGAGCGGGGCCGGAGCAGAGGCTTCCGATGCAGGTAAGTGAGGGGAAAGGGAGAGGGGGAGGTATTTAGAGGGGTAGAATGAGGAGGGGAGTTTAGAATGAGAGGGGGGTTAAGGATGAGGAGGGAGGTTGAGGAGGGGGGTTGAGGTTGAGGAGGGGGTTGAGGATGGGGGGTTGAGGTTGAGGAGGGTGGTTGAGGATGAGGAGGGGGATTGAGGAGGGAGGTTGAGGATGAGGAGGGAGGATAAGGAGGGAGGATGAGGATGGGGGGTTGAGGAGGGAGGTTGAGGAGGGGGTTGAGGATGAGGAGGGAGGTTGAGGAGGGGGGTTGAGGTTGAGGAGGGGGTTGAGGACTGGGGGGTTGAGGATGAGGATGGGGGGTTGAGGAGGGAGGATGAGGAGGGGGGTTGAGGAGGGGGGGTTGAGGATGAGGGGCTTGAGGAGGGAGGTTGAGGATGAGGTGGGGGTTGAGGAGGGTGATAAGGGAGGGGGGGAAGAGACACAGGGAAGGGAGAGGGGGAAGAGACACAGGAGAGAGAGGGCACACAAGAGGGGCACACAGAGGGCATAAAAGGGACACAGGGGGCAGCACATTTCGCAGCCTCGGCTTATACTCGAGTTACTCATTTTACCCAGTATTTTGTGGTAAAATAGGTGCCTCGGCTTATACTCGGGTCGGCTTATACTCGAGTATATACGGTATTTCATTAGCATACAAAAAACGACTGCCAACACTGCTCATAGCACACAAACAACCAACAGGCGCTCAGCGCGAGGCTCGCAATGAGCACCAACAAAATTAATGTCTCAACCTAACACAATTACTTGCCTTACAATCTTATTGCCGTCATTTTTTGACGGGCAAGTAGCTAGTTAAGAACATAATTATAGGGGCTCTATCACCCAAAATCAATTCATTTTTAGTTTTTTCTTAAAGAGCATGAGAAACAGGCTCTATGTTGTGTTATCCATTTTTTCCAAAGGGAATCAGTCCTGGAAAATTCCATGTTGTTTTATGATGTACTTATATGCAAATCAGCAGATCATGCATATTAATTAGCTGCTTTAATGTGCTAATTAGGACTATAGTCTCCTTGTCTGTCTCTGTAGTGGTCAGAATAAATACTCTCAATATTATTAGTTAGACCCCTCTCCCAGCCTTATTAAGTTCTCAGAGCCGCACATTAGCATACCAAGCTGTACATTAGCATACAAGGGGCCTCATTCTATTACCGGCCGTAGGAGATGCGGGGCCGCAAGGACCGGCCGCAAGCTATTCTGCTATTCTATTCCCCTCTGGCCGGGGACTCCGGCAGGCTTGCGGCCGGCGCCTTGCTATCCCTTGCGGCCGCACGCGCTGGAGGAAAGCATTTCATCGAAAACGGCTGCAAGAGTTTCGGGCCGCAAGAAAATCCTGGTTGCTATTCTATTGCTCCGGGAACCCTCTCTGCAAGGCTAAAAGCGAGCCGCAGCTAACTTGCAGAAAAAAGGTCCCGCTAGCACCAATTAAGCACATTATAAAGCCAAAATAAAGCCATCCTGCACTCTGAGGAGACTAAAAAGTGATTTTAGGTGTTAGCAAAAATAGCACAACATTCCCCTATACTCAAATCCGTAAAAAACATATTTTTTAATTTATGTCAAATATCCATGTAAAAAGTCCATAGGGCTTGGAGCACCTCAGACCCGCCCACGCTGCGGCCAGAAAATAAACAGTTAATGTAAACTCGGATTTGGGCTGATGTGCAAGCTTGAGAGGGGGTTACTATTAATCCTCATGTCCCCCAATATGATCCCTAGCATTTACAGAGCTTTACAGAGCTGTCTTGAATTTATTTTTGACTTTAAAGATTTCTGAGCTTACGGCTGGTTCCAAGATATGCGGCCGGCCGTAAGAGGAGATCCTTGCGGGGCCGTTTAATAGAATTGCGAGGTAACGGAACCCCCGCAAGGAATCGCAGCCTTGCGGCCATTTTACGGCCGGTAATAGAATGAGGCCCACGAACGGCAAAATAAATTCTAAATATTTCAGAAATTATTTACTGTAGTGGAAAACTGCTAGCACAATGTATAGCCAGTTTGTAATGCTCTTTAAAATTAAATCAACTTCCTGTTGGGGGAACAGAGAAAAAATCTAATAGCTGGTTCTTATTTAGAAACTAGCGAATTGCCCGTCAAAAAATGACGGCAATGAAATTGTAAGGTAGCTAATGCTGTTTGGTGTATAATAATGAAATATGTAATACATTAGTAAATGAATATACTTTACCTATTTTGAAGCATTGTGATGAAGAGCTGGCAATCTGTGTTGATGTTGCTGCAGCATTAGTGGTGTGGAGCTGCTGTGTAAGCATGCTGAATGTGTGCACTGTGTGGTATGAATATCCGTAGGTCGTTTGTTGCGTTTTGCGAGTTTGTTGTGGTGTTTTGCGAGTTTCTTGTGGTGTTTTGCGAGTTTAGAGTGCTGTAGCCTCGTTTTCGTTTTGTTCGGCGGCCATTTTTTCTCTTGCTTAGATTTTTTTTTAGTCTCTAAACTGTTTTATTTCGAGTAAAATCGAGGTGTAAGTTGTATTTTTGAGGTCCTGGGTGCTCCCTCTTGGTGTAGGTAAGGTTTTTATGTATGTGCTGTGTGTATGTATTGTGTTTTACATTTTGTAATGTTCGCGAGTTGCGTCCGAGTGTTGCGAGGCCGTAATGTGTGTGAATGTGTGTCGTATGTTGTTTGCGAGTGTCGTAATGTGTGTGTCGTGCTGTTTGGTTTGCGACGTGAAGTTTGCGAGGGTCGCAGTTGCTGGCATGGAGCGCCTTCGGCGCTCCATGCCAGCAACTGCGGCCCTCGCTTTGCGAGGTCCTCAGGTGCTAGCATGGAGCGCCTACGGCGCTCCATGCCAGCAACTGAGGCCCTCGCTTCGCGAGGGTCCTCAGTTGCTGCCAAGGAGCGCCTTTGTCGCTCCATGCCAGCAACTGAGACCCTCGGCCACTGCTCTCGCTTCGCGAGGGCCGCGGGCTCGCTGCGCGAGCCCGCAGCGTTAGCAACAACTTGTACGCTCACAACTATATATGTGATATTCTTGCCTCTCGTGGAATCCATAATACATAGGTGGAAGTTGTGTGAGAGGGAAAGATATAGTTGCATTTCCTGAAGCAAGGTGTCTGCTTCTGGGCCAGTGAGGGGGGAGGGGGTGGTGTTAATTTTAATCTTATTCAATTACTTAACAAGGCCTCTCTCTTCCTTCCTTCCCCACCCCTTTCTCCACTCATTATTCAGTTCCGAGGAAGTCATGTAACAAACACAAAATAAAGTCATTGATATTCATATTTTTCCCAAAATGGCTTACATGGAGGCTAATATTGGTTATTTGGTAAATACTTAACAAACATTTTTGGGCACTTCAAGGGAGAAAAAAAACAAACACTTTGAACAATCGGATAAAACATTTTTTTTACTGACTTGGGATCTATATTTAAAGATGTTGGATGTAACAAGAAAAAATAAATTAAATAATTTCCATCACACTTCAAATTATGCCTCCAGTCTAGCTACTCAAGAATGTATATATACATACAGTTGTGCTCAAAAGTTTGAATATTCTGGCAGAAATTGTGAAATTTTGGCATTTATTTTGAAAATATGACTGACAATGCCCCAATAAATATATTTTATTGAAGGATATAAAGCCATTTATTATCACATCGTTGTTTGGCTCCTTTTAAAATCATAATGATATCAGAAATCACCCAAATGGCCCTGACCAAAAGTTTACATACCCTTGAATGTTTGGCCTTGTTACAGACACACCAGGTGACACACACAGGTTAAAAATGGCAATTAAAGGTTAATTTCCCACACCTGTGGCTTTTAAAATTGCAATTAGTGTCTGTGTATAAATAGTCAATGAGTTTGTTAGCTCTGACGTGGATGCACTGAGCAGGCTAGATGCATAGCAATGGGGAGCAGAAAGGAACTGTCAAAAGACCTGCGTAACAAGGTAATGGAACTTCATAAAGATGGAAAAGGATATAAAAAGATATCAAAAGCCTTAACAATGCCAGTCAGTACTGTTTAATCACTTATTAAGAAGTGGAAAATTTGGGATCTCTTGATACCAAGCCAAGGTCAGGTAGACCAAGAAAGATTTCAGCCACAACTGCCAGAAGAATTGTTCTGAATACAAAGAAAAACCCACAGGTAACCTCAGGAGAAATATAGGCTGCTCTTGAAAAAGACGGTGTGGTTGTTTCCTGGAGCACAACGACGATACTTGAACAAAAATTGGTTTGAGTTGCCAGAAAGAAACCTTTACTGCACCAATGTCACAAAAAAGCCCGGTTGAAATATGGCCGACAACACCTTGACACACCTCACAGCTTCTGGCACACTGTAATTTAGAGCGAGGAGACCAAAATAGAGCTTTATGGTCACAACCACAAGGGCTGTGTTTGGAGAGGGGTCAACAAGGCCTATAGTGAAAAGAATCCCATCCCCACTGTGAAGCATGGTGGTGGCTCACTGATGTTTTGGGGGGTGTGAGCTCTAAAGGCACGGGGTAATCTTGTGACAATTGATGGCAAGATGAATGCAGCATGTTATCAGAAAATACTGGCAGACAATTTGCGTTCTTCTGCGCGAAGGCTGCGCATGGGACGCTCTTGGACTTTCCAGCATGACAATAACCATAAGCACAAGGCCAAGTTGACCCTACAGTGGTTACAACATAAAAAGGTGAAGGTTGTGGACTCCTCCTCCAGCTCAGAATTCAGAGAAATACAGTTATTACATTGAACTCATGGAACCTGGTCAGGGACATGCAAATGTGCTTACAAACGCTTTGTTCTTCTCTCCATAACCATTTTAAACATGGCTTCCTTTAAGCTTATGCCTGCTGCATTACACAGCTGTTTTGCAAAGTCAATGTTGGATTATACACAAGCTGGGAATCCTATATATTTATATATATTGTATAATCAATACAGAGATGGGTTCACTGACAAGAGATCACTCTATACCACACAGAAAGATCTCCACTTTGACAGCTTCCAATTAAAGGGCCTCATTCAGCCTCTTCAACTAGTCACAGTCAATACTTTTCCGGTGGAGGCTGTGGAGGGACACGCTCTCCCGCTCCATTAAAAAGGCCACGTCCTAAGCATTTCTCTAAACATTTTCTCAAAATGATTATCCTTTTTTTTAACCGGCTATAATTAAAAGTCTGAGCCAGAGTATTTTTGATCCCTTGCAGATGGCATACGTTACCTTCTGCAGAGCGTGGATAGTGTCTGCATTATGTGAGGAGGAGAAGGCTGTGCCAGTCTAGTGATGTGAGCAATGTCCTCGCCTACATCAGGAACTGAGCTAAGATTTTCTGAAACATTCCCGTATAACGGCTGCCAGCCTAAACAAGGCAAGGTATTTGTACATCACAGGGGGAAAAAAAACACACAGCTAATTATTATTCATTTTGCTGATCACACGGAGAGAAATTGAAAAGAGGCAAGTTGTGTGCTCCATGGCATCAAAACAAGGGCGGCCTTCTCGGAGAACGAGTGCTGGACGTTATTTTGGAAATCTTAAATCGGCTCAGACAAGTGCACTTGTCCTTAAGTTCCAAGTGTTCCAGTCCTGGAGGTAAAGTAAATTGAGTCTTTATTGTGGTAAATACAATTATCCAGAGTACAGTCATACATTTCCCTGAAACATATATAGCTATGAACATGTCAGCAGGACTGAAAGGAAAAAATAAAAATATGAAATAACTACTAGACCCTATATAACCTCAGACTGCTGGAAGGATATGCTGATGTTGCACAGATCCCTTACCATATTCAACTTAATGGTCTGGTAACTTGGTTTTTATATTGGCATTACGTCTCTTGTACAATAAACTAAGTGATAACTCTTTTAAGCCAATCAGTCTAAAACCTTATCAATTTCATTTGACTGTTGGGGTTATTTCTGATGGAAATCCCAAATGAGCACAATAGTTTATGGGTGCCAAAGGTTGAAGGAGTCCCCTAGAATTATGAGCCCTTCTCTAGGTATTTACTGACACCATTAGGAAGGAAAGGGGTTAATTTGATATTTTATTAGTATCATATTCTCGAGCCCTTGTACAGTAAGGCATTGTGAAAGTCATAGATAAGTGGATTGGGGCTGGTCCACATGGCTAGAAGGAACATGTTTGAGCTAGGTAAGTAATACTGTTGCCACTGTTGCCCGCACCATTAACACCCCCTACCTAAAAGTGCAACTTGACATTTATTTTATTAATGTGTGCGGGTATCATTGGGGGAACTGGGTAATGATGCTGTCACAGACAAAGTTATAATAATTACAAACTGGAGAATTATTATTATCATTATTGTTTATTTGTAATGCGCCAACATATTCCGCAGCGCTATATATGGGTTAAGTTCAAGGCAAAAACAATAGCAATATTAACACATTGCAAAGAATGGAGGGCCCTGTCTTTGAACTAAGAATCCAGTGTCCATAGAGCTTTCCCCAAAGCACAATTGAAAACTCACAAACTTATAATCTAAAGAGAATTGGAAGAAGTTTGGTTTATGGTCACAAGATGCATCATACGGCCATTGTGAGTATGTAGGTAGTTACTGGGTTGACTGGGATTGATTGCCCCAGACTGGCAGCTATTGTTTCATTCCATTTCCTCCCCAACCAATAGAAAGCCTCTCTATATTCTAGCTTGCCTATTGGTCCATCTCCAATCTGTCCAATTGATGAAGCGCCACCTCTCTGTTGTTACCTGCTCCTTATTGTTCTCGGCTGTTTGCTCAAATAAAGCAAGTGTTCTTGGCACTAGAGAAGTGAGTATAGTGCTTCTGGGGTGCCGTGGACTCTGAACAAGCTTCCCCTGGTGAGGAGGACTGCTGCCGCTGACCCCTTTGGAACGTCGTTTCTTGCAGCCGTTGGTGAGGTGCTGATGGAAATCCACCTCTACATCTGGAGCAGAGGCTGAACTGGAAGGACACTCCTGTTCATTTTCTGGTCCAGCTGGTCTTGTGCGCCCGCCCAACACCACATTGCAACAGGTGGCAGGGAAGGAATGATGCCTTAATAAATGGCTCTTTTGGACCCCAATCATTTGATATATTTATTTTTATTGGGATTGAGATACATAACTGTTAAACATACTTCCCCTTGTAACACTTAAAGGGCCAGTACCCATTCTGTATGTACAAAATGGGATGCTCTGCCTCTCCATAGATGGAGTGATGGGGGCTTTGGGGCTACCCATGCCTGGTCTGTAGGTATTCAAAACTATAGCAAGGAACAAGTTTAATTTCCTATGTTTTAGACAGCAGAGAAAGTAGAATATAACAGTTCACTATTAACGATCACCAACTGTTGGCAAAGTCTCGCTCGCCCAATAGACCAGTCTAGATTGTAAGTTTGTGAATTTTCAATGGTGTGTCCGTGTCTTGGAAACAAGCACTATGTACATTTGATTATATGCTCAAATACAGGGCCCTCCATTCTTTATAAGGTGTTAAGTTTGTTTTTTGGCCATGTACTACACCCCTGTACAGCGCTACGGAATATGTTGGTGCGATATAAAGATAATAATAGATTGGAAAGGTGACTCGCCAGGTAGTGGAGACTAAAAAATACAGGGTTTGGGCATAACTTGAACTTAAAGGAGCCAGCATCTTTGATTATATTTTTTCTTTATCACAGGTGAGAGAGAGATCTTGAGTATCTAGAAGAAAGTACTAGCACAGATTAGTGTGTAAATTATGGAGATGGAACTTGTAGTTTAATTCACAAGAAAAGATTAATCCTTTAGTGATATCTTTTAGATCAAAGGACTAGATTATTCACAAACTTAATAAGTGTGTGTATTTCGAATGGTATAAAATGACTAAAGAACCACCAGACACGGAGGGAAAACAAATATTTGTTTGAAAACTTTGAATCTGACTCAGCATAATTAAGAAATAATAATAAAAAAATACATCTAGTTCTTAAGTAGAGAAAAAACATTTTGATGCCTCTGGAGGACCCTGGAATTCATGATACATTGGTGGAAGTTGTGTGTAAGAGGCTGTGGTCCCATTCTTTGTGTCAGAAGTATCAGTGAGAGGGAAAGGGTGTGGTGTCTATTTCAGTCCTATCCAATCATTTTTACAAAGGCTCTCTGTTACCCCCTTCCCCATTTCTCCCTTCAATATCAGCCAAAACACAAACCCTCATGATTCAGTTCATAGGAAGTGATGTAACAAACACAACATGGATTCATGTACTTATAAGCACGGTCCTCAAAAATTCCAATATTCTCAACAACAAAAAAAAGTGTGTTTGCATTGTTCAAACAATGTCCGACTCTCCGTGACCTCATGGACCACAACACACCATGCTAATCCACTTGGTATTCATGCCACAGATATTGGAGTGGGTTACCAGTTCCTTCTCCAGTGGGCCACAGCATACACCTCCTGGTATTCCTAGGTGGTCTCCCATACAAACACTGAACTGGCCCAACCCTGCTTGGCTTCAGGGTGGGGTGACCTTAGTTCCCGGATTGGAATCAAACCCATGTTGCAGCAGTGAAAGCACCAGATCCTAACCAACAGGGAACCATTATTTATGACATACTCAGCTGATATTATTAATTTGGTATATACTTGACAAACAAGTATATTTTTTTTGAACTACGATGGTCTTGTAAATGGAAAAGGCTGGATAAATAAGATCTCTGCAGCTTTTTCCTTTTTGATCATTTCTCCTTCCACATTTTTCACTTTAATTTCCAATGCAGCATCCACCGCACTAACTGTATGTCTTGGAATTCTGAGTAGGAAATCAATGTAACTTATTTTTTAGATGTCAAAATGTGAACACGAATGTAGTATTCATTAAGATAACAGTGCTGCTTAGAACCTATCGGGATGTCCCTCTTATTTACAGGGAGTAACAGACGTTTGACTCTTTAAAATGTGATTAAGACCAAATATAATCAAATAGAAAAAACGAATTTACGATTATCAAGGATTACTTTGGCTCTCAAATTTCCTGCCCGTTATATTAACTGGTGAGGAAGAATAAAAAGGAGCACAACACTGAATGATTTCTTAAACCCTAATACATTGTTTCAGCATAATCACAGGAGTTAAACATAAATGCATGTTGAGGTTTAATGCTATAATAAGAAGTATTAATGTGTTTGTTGTACTCGGTATTGATAGTAAGTTTCATGGCTTTACTGTATTACTCAAGGAGCAGCCAAGGGATTTCATTTTCTACCAGATTGATTTCCTCAGTTGGATCATATGCTCAGATCCACCCACTTAACACAGATTTCAAATATCACAGAAACATTAGCAATGTTCAGACCTTGGGCCAGATTTCTTCTTGAGCAGAATCGGCAGTCGCACCTCCATTGTGTAAAATGTTCTCAAATATGCATTCCCAAAATACGTGGTCACTAGAGTGGTTGTCTATGCAGTTAAATGAAAGATAGAGCGATGGTTAAATATTTGCACTAGATTGTCTGCCAAAGAGTGGACCATCAGCAGATGTTAAAAATTCTGTAAGTTTGCTTAAAGTTGGGCAAGCTATGTGATCTTACCTATTTATTTGAGTGTTTGAGTAGAAACACAGTGCCTGAACACTAAACTCAACACATGGAATGTCCACATATTATACCGACACCATTAAAAGAATATATATAATTTGTGTCCAATTATTATCGTTTATTTGTAATGCACCAACATATTCCGAAAGCACCGCGCAGGTTTGAAACTAGCAGACTTACAATTTAAAGGATTCTCTGTGACCTTATAGACTGAAGCCTGCCAGACACTTCTGTCAACCACTCCCTTTCTGAACTCCATCAAGCCCCGGTCATCCTCATGTTCGTGTGCCTTCAATCTTTACAGCATCAGAGTCTTCTCTAGGAAATCCTGTCCTTTCTGATACGGACAAAATATTTGAGCTTCCCGTGTGGCTTCATTTCCTGTAGTATTGATTGACTGATTGGATCTTCTAGCAGTCTAAAAGGACACCAAAATTCATGGGTGTCAAATCTACAGTGCTCAAACAACTAGGAAATACCAGTTATATGCAGATATTTGTTGATAGTGAAATATCTTCACTCATTACTAGCTTGTCCAGACTTGCCATAGCTTTCTTTATCAGAAGGAAAGATCTTAATTTCATGGTTAGTCACCATCTGAAGAGATTTTGGATCCCAGGAAAATAAAATATGTCACTGCCTCCTCATCTTCTCCATTGATTTGCCATGATTTTAGTCTTAACGTTAAGAAGCAGTCCAGCTTTTGCACGCTTTTCTTTTACCCTCATCAATAAGTGCTTTAGTTTCACCTCACTTTTAGCCTTTAAAGTAGTATCATCCGCAGATCTGAGGTTGCTGATATTTCTCCCAGCAATATTGATTCCACCCTTGATTCATCTAGACCAGCCTTACACATGATGTATTTTGTGTACAAGTTGAATAAATAAAGTGACAATATAAAACCTTATCGCACTTCTTTCCAGATCTTGAACGATTCTGTTGTCCCATGTTCAGGTTCTAATTTGGCACTCACATTTCCTGTACCACTTGTCTGGGTGTTCCATCCAAATATTTCTATAATCCAACCAAAAGTGGTATGAACCACATTAATATGCACTCAAGGAACTTTTCAAAATCACAATTTATGAATAAATGTTACAGTGCAATACTATTCACCCCTGCATGTCTTTTTACCTGTTTTGTTACATTACAGCCTTAAATTCAATGTTTTGTTAATCTGAATTCTATGTGATGGACCAGAACACAATAGTCTAAGTTGGTGAAGTGAAATGAGAAAAATATATACATAAAACTATTTTTTAGAAATAGAAAACAGAAAATTGGCATGTGCGTATGTATTCACCCTCTTTGTTATGAAGCTCATAAAAAGCTCTGGTGCAACCAATTACCTTCAGAAACCACATAATTAGTGAAATGATGTTCACCTGTGTGCAATCCAAGTGTCACATGATCTGTCATTACATAGGCTCAGAGGCTGCAACACCTAAGCAAGAGGCACCACTAACCAAACACTGCCATGAAGACCAAGGAACTCTCCAAACAAGTAATGGACAATGTTCTTGAGAAGTACAAGTCAGGGTTAGGTTATAAAAAAAATATCCAAATCTTTGATAATCTCCATGAGCACCATCAAATCTATCATAACCAAATGTAAAGAACATGGCACAACAGCAAACCTGCCAAGAGACGGCCGCCCACCAAAACTCACGGATCGGGCAAGGAGGGCATTAATCAGAGAGGCAGCACAGAGACCTAAGGTAACCCTGGAGGAGCTGCAGAGTCCCACAGCAGAGACTGGAGTATCTGTACATAGGACGACAATAAGCCGCATGCTCCATAGAGTTGGGCTTTATGGCAGAGTGGCCAGAAGAAAGCCATTACTTTCAGCAAAAACCTAATGGCACGTTTTGAGTTTGTGAAAAGGCACGTGGGAGACTCCCAAAATGTATGGAGGAAGGTGCTCTGGTCTGATGAGACTAAAATTGAACAAAAAAAAAAAACGCTATGTCTGGCGCA
>CM050164.1:460749768-460767268 GCA_027410445.1 Discoglossus pictus
GCTATCATCAGCATGGAGCGGGATCTCAGCCTGTGTTGTGGACTTTATGAGTAGGTAGTTCACCACAACAATCATTTATAATATGGTGGGGGAAAAGAGCGATAGAAGCCTCCGCCGTACAGTGAATAAATAGTACATCTGTGTTCACATTTGAACGTCTAAAGCAAGCTAAAAAACCTGCTTCCAGCTCAGAATCCCAAGAAAAACAGTTATTACACTGCATTCTGGGAAGCCGAGCTGGGACATGCAAATGTGCCCACAAATGCCTCGCTCTTTGAATCCATAGTCATTTTCAAACTATATAAATATATATAGCGAAAAAAAATAAATTCAAGTCAAAATTAGACTAATGATAATTTAAAAAAAAAATCCTTATTGGCGCTCTAAAGTATTTTTTGTAGTTATTTGACACTTTTTTCTGTTTTTCTGTTCATTTGTTCGCTTCTAGCGGTAACCCATTTTCTGGGCCTTCTGTTGTACTGTTTACTTGTGGGATACTCAGCATCGCTTTACTATGGCACAATCTGCTAGAACAAATAAGTAAACAATGCAGCATATTATGACATGTGGAGGGAGCACAATGAAATAGACCGAGAGACTAACAATGTATTAACTCTACAATCCATGAATAATAAAGTCAGCAAAACTAAATACAATGTTTTGGGGGTAAATATGGCTTTTTTCTTTTTTAAATTTCATTACTCTACATTCAGACTGAACGCAACTTTGTATTTTATGGGACACTACAATCAATTTCTTTGTAATATGTAAGCTTTTTTTTTATACATCATTTAGAGGAAAGAGACTTCTAATAATATAACTCAATTACATATCTAACTTTCAACAAAAGCTCTCCTTCCAAAAGAGTAGACTACAGCTGCTCGAAAAAGTAAATCTTGATCGTCTGGAGATCATCCAAAAGCCACAGTAAAATAGTATGGCATGAAAACACTTAGCTGCCAGAAAGTGCTTTGATCTTTTTTTTTCTTTTTTTTTTCTTCATTCTTCCTCTTTTTGGCTAACTATGACATCACTGCAAACTATAAATGGTTCTGTTTAAGTTGGTTTACAGCCATTTGCAATGTCTAAGCTCTACATATTTCTTGGAGCCAACATCTTGTCCATTCATCTAAGAAAGTTACATTTACTTCTCACCTTCGTGGAGTCAACAGACTCAGGGAAAAAAAAAAGTTTTGACAAGAATAACTAAGTGCTAAACGAAGACGGACAGGAACCAGTTATAGTGACAGTTCATGGTTGTGTTGACATAATGATGACTCACTGAGCTATCCTCATGTGTGCTTGTGTACTCTATCCTATATGTCAATCAGGAAAGACTTCAAACACTAGTTACATTATTACCATTACACAAATAAAATAACATGGCTTCTGGGGATGTACTGGAACATTTTGTCTGTATTGTCTGGTTCAGTCACAAGGATGGTGTTGACATTCTTGCAGTAGGCAGAGACATTTAGCTCTATATCCTTTAATTTCAAATTGCATAATAATTATACACTACATTTTTAAGTTGATGTTAAAATGTTTAGAATTTTTCTTGTACGATAGCTATAAATTTAAATTTTTCAATGCAATCATACTACATATACTAAAAAGGGAAAGTTTACGAGAAAAGTCATGACCAAAATAAGAAGCAATGTAGGCCAAGACAATCAAAGCATTTTAGAGGCTATCCTGTCAGCCTCCATAAGAAATGTTCCCTATCAAGTGCATGAAGGGGTGATACAGAGCAGAGATCATTTGCCCTCAGGCTCTTTTAGATAAAGCGGAGGAGAAACGCGTAAAAGCTAGATAATGTAGCCCCTTTTTGGGACACCAAGTAGGGTGATGCTCTTTTCTTTTAAATTATAATGAGTAACCAAAATGTTTAATTACCAATATGTTATTAAATGGGCTGGAATAGGAAGATATATTAATAGCATGAGAGTGGACAGAATGATATCCTAACATAACACACTGCAATAGAAGAATAAACACACCTATCATGATCCTCTGATTTTCCGGGAACCCTGATGTATTACAACATATTTTCTACTAATAAATGATCACCAATAATATACAAATAAGATTGACCCTTCCCTGAAAGGATAGATGTTCTAAAATAGTCCTTACTGACATCTGGTTCATTCTAGGAAAACCGGTTTCGCTTTTTTTTCAAGATTTTGGAAATTTGGTTGAAGATTTATTTTATGAGGTGCAATGGATTTCTTTTTTAATATGATGCTTATTCTAGTCAATTATTAATAAAAGTTACATTTTAAACAAAACTATTACATGGTTCAAGAGTGCTCAATAAAAAATAATTGCTCTCATTCTCTACACATATTCTGTATGTATATCATATAGCAATTCAAGAAGAACCATTATATATACTTAATGCTTTGAGACTTAAAGGGTATTGGGCGAAATGCATGAAATTTCCTTTCTACAAAATAGGGAGAGCCTGTTTTTTTAGAGTAGGAAGGATTTTTCCCCCCAATATAGAGACATATTGAGTGTTCTGATTTTTTCTTTTTTGCTTGCCTTCCTCTGGATCAATTCACAGAATATAAAGATCTGAAGGAGATCTAAAAAGGTGGAAATTCAACTTTTTCAACTTCAAATACTATGCAACTATGAAATTCTCCCACCATGAGTGGTCTTATAGGGAAGCAACACAAATGAAAGAATGTCAGTTTAACAGTTTACAATGATCAAATCTAGTATTTCAAAAGAATGTGCTGTAAATATGGGACTTTATTGTGTTTATTGTGTTGTAAGGGCTTGACTAACTTTGCAAAAAAGGACAAAAACAAGAGCATTTAGACATTTTTGGACAACAAGACGGTTTTAACACAACCTTATTCATGCCAGTTCTAAAATGTGGTTGCTTTATTAACATTAAGGGGTATTTTCAAATGTAATCTCTGAGAGGTTGAAGGGAACCCGACTAAAATAAAGACAGTTGCTTCTGCTATTAAAAGGGAGGAAGTTTTTGGATGGTACTATGTACATATGTGTATCTGTTTACTTTTATGTACTTTAGTTTGATTAAGCAGTGCTTATAAACTCTGTATTTACTGCCTAACATTAAACAAATAGTCCCTGTATAGGTTTGCCCACTGCAGTGTATGCAGACACAGTCTCTGTAGGGATGGATGTGCAGTGATCTAGCCTATCAGGGACCACGTAGCAGAGAGATGTCATTGGTTGGTTAATATGAGAAACTGCACATACAGGGACTATTAGCACGATTTTAGGCAGTAAAACAGAGCTTATAAGCACTTCTTAATAAAATAAAGCACATAAAATAGATACACAGGGTTATTATATACCTAGTAATATCCAGGAACTTGCCATATCCATTTAAGATATCACAAGCTGGTATTAACGTGGTGACTGCAGGTACTTACCATCTGACCATAAGTCCGTGCTCCATGAAGGATTTTAGGTTTGGTAGTGTTTGACGTAGGTCTGGAGTACCCAAGGAATGCTGATACCTTAACTGAAAACACAAGACCGTTAGATGCAGAATTACAGCAAAGAAAAGTGCACATTCATGTAAAATTGTCAGGAAACTGAAGGTGTAAGAACATATATACATTGTAGCAGACCTGCTATTGCATGGAAGGTGACAGGATACTAATGCTTTTGTTACAGGTAATGAGCCAGGCAAGCAGGACCACTGGTCTACTTGCCATTGCCTGCGCTTGACCATGTGCAGGGGAAGGTATCAAATGATTATGACATATAATGAAGCACTAAATCCCCTTCTCCCCTCCCTTCAATCTTGAATAGATACAATATCTAGAACACAGCCCATCAGGCTGCAAGTGACAGGAAGTGATGAGATACCTAGGCCTGCACAAAGTAAACATTTTCTATAAAAAAGCTTTTATGCTCATAGCTCACACTGAGGATTATGTTTAAAAGTACTACAAAAGTTCCCATATGGGCTCTGCACCATTAGATAAAGGGTTAAAAAGTATTTGGAAAAGGTGTTTTAATTGTTACAACTGATACTGAATTCATGGAGTTATAATCACTTGAAGTCTGGCTGTTTCAGTGTGTTGACTCTGCCCGAATTAGTAATGAGTTGGGTACCGCGTGGGATGTATTGAATATTAATTAGAATCAGGTGTAGAAGCTTTGAATCAGGCAGTGGTAGCGGATTTGTAAGTAAATATTTAGCAGCTCAAAAAGCAACAGAGCTGGTGGCACACAGATAATATTACCATTAGTGGCATAGTGTTCAAATCCCAATAAAGACACTTTTACACAGTTTAAAAATCAGAAATATGTCCTTTAGGTTATATAAGAGGACATATGTCTTGGACTGTGGACTTTTGTTTATTTAAATAAAAAAACATATATACACATATACGCTCTGTTTTCACTGCCTAAACTCAAACATAGTTCCTATATGGGTCTGCTCACTGCAATACTGTAGGGTTGGATGTGCAGTGTAGTGTCCTATCCTATCAGGGACCACATCTCAGTAGAAGGTTGGGGAGTGATTGCCACTGATTGGTTAGTATGAGACACCGCAAATCCAGGCCTACACAGTCTGTGTCTGCATGCGCTGCAGTGGGCAGACATATACAGAGAATATTTGCTTGATTTTAGCACTTTTTAATAAAAGTACATAAAAGTAAATAGATATACATGAATATTACATGCCTAGTAAAATCCAGGAACCTCCCCTATCCCTTGAATTTACTGCTTTGGCACCTCCAGACTAACATTTTAGTAATGGACACGTCCTAACGAACCAGTTTCGTAATTAGATCACACAGTAAAGCAAAACACATTTGCAGACTTTAAAGCCAAACATTACACAGCCCTCATATGGAATTTATAAAATGTTCTCAGATATCTGCATGTGAAACATTTATTATATGTGCTAGGAAGTGGATTAATAAATTATTCACTGCACATAAATAAAACCATGTTACTAGGAGTATGTGCAATCTTTAACAAATGAAACATATTACAAGTACAAAAAATACATTAATAACAACTCCAAAAACAGCATATAAAACATGTTCTTAAACAGAGATTATTTTTTGGAATGCAAACACCATAAATTTTAATTAAAGTTAAGTTTTATTACTTTTATTCGCAGCTTGAGGTTTAACAGTGTGAGCTATGGAATTATGAAGAACTGGTTTACTTGCAAAATGCAGTTTTAATAACATAAGGAATCGAACTAAAACAGCGATCATTTAGTCATTTAATGATCATTTAATGATGAGGAATGGAGAGTGCTTGGGGGTATATAAAATATAACTTTTCCCTTCATATTCCCTGAATATTTTTGTTAAATGCATTTTATAAAAAGTATTTAAAAATGCTGTTTGATCTTATTTGTAACGTTTTCCTTCAGCGTCAACCAGGCTAATCCAACATGGCAGGATGGGTGGAGACTTCATAAAGGTATATAGAAGTTTGTCGGATATCCTGTGCGTCTGATTGGGCGTCTCATAAGAAATTTTATTGAGGAATTATGTATGTTTGTAATTTCATGTGTGAGCTGTAGGCAGAGTGTCCTAGCCAATGAGCTGTGCGGAGTTGTGTCTTAGCCAATGAGCTTTCAGTATCACGGCTGCCTCCTGCGCATGCCAGTGAGGGAAACTGATACATAGCTGTAGCCAGTGGCAGGTACAACTAATTCTAAATTTTATGCTAATTTAGCTTGGATTTTAAGGGGCGTTTCTTCTCAAAATGAAAAGCAAAACATTTTTTTTATACAGATGCACTCAGAATCCAGGTAACTTCCATATGCATTTGAATGAACAAATAACTAATATTTAGATTTTTCCCATTTTTAATTTATGATTGTGAACATTTGTTTGCTTTAAAAGTGAATAAATGCTTTCTTTGAATGGAAAGAAAACATTAAGCAAAACATGAAAAATTACTACAAAATCTTCTCTGAATACAACTGTTGTCTCTCAACGGTTGAAACACAAAATACTATTTTCAAATACTCTATAAAAAATAAAAAAAAGCATAAAAAAAAAAAAAAAAGATTGCCTCTAATGTTCCTCATGGGCGAGGCTTAACAAATACCAGCCGCAAGAGAAAAGGCTCCAAAGTTTTATATTTCTTAATATTAATATATTTCTTAAATATTTCTTAAATAGAAATATGAGCTGACATTTAAATAACAATTGCAAAATAATATATGTAACATTGATAGTAGTGTTCAATGGGAATATGAATTTATTTACATTGATGCCTCAATGAAAGATTGTGTTCCCATTGGATAATTAATTCAGATAACCATGATGATTATTTGTAGATTTTTCCACCAAAGATAGTCAATGTTACCCCTTGAGTTATGGCAATTTTTAGTTTGATTATTAACTATATCAAGATATATAAAGTGCTAGCCTCTTTCACTAAGGCTTCCTTGAATGAAGGACAGATACTCAAAAATAATGGTTTCATTATATATAAAAAATGGTTTTCAACAATATTTAACATGTTACAATGCGTTTATTTCATTGTTCAAGTTTCCCACCTACTGCTTGAGAAAGAAAATATCACAGTGCAAAATTACAATAAAGGAGATTGTCAACACTTGATAATTGTAAAGCATATGTAATACATTTTAAATATGGTTCTATCTTGTTTTAACTTTATAAAAAAGATTTTGCTAAAGATAAATTCTAGTGTGTCATAATATGATACTTTAAAAAACAGGGCATTCAGTGTACCTTTAGAGGGGTTCTTCAGCCCTCAAAAAGGAACAAGGTAGTTTGGAAGGCTTCTGTTTTTTTACTGGTGTCCTACTCTCCATGACCCTATGGACCACAGCACACCAGGCACATCTATCGTCTGGTTGTGCCTATCCAATGTTAACTTGGCAAAGATACTGGAATGGGTTGCCATTTACTTCTCAAATGGACCGCGATTTGTCTGCCAGTCTTGGGTGACCCTACGCGGTATAGCTCACAGCTTTATGAGGTACACAAGCCCTTTCACCACAACAAGGTAGCGCTAGTAGTATTTAAATTAACTCAAAGCAAGTTTAAAAATCAATTTATCCATAGCCTCTAAAATATATTTTGTGCTCAAGAACGAACAGCCCATATCAGAAGTGACAAGTATGGGAGATGTTCTCCACTTGCTATTTGACCTTTGTATTAATGGTCTGCTACTGTAGCAAATGAATGGCAGATGGAATAAAAAAAATAATACACCCAGCTAGGAACAAATTCTGAAAAAATATCTTGGACAGTTTAATGACTGAACCTTATATATCTATCTTGAAAATTATAGCAGATCTGAAAGACGGTGCAAATTACATGATTAACGGGTGCCTTGACCCAAGCCATCGAGACCCGCCAAGGAACTGTTGTGACTGTATTATAATCTTACATGTCGGGAATTGCTGTTCTTCCTCTCAAGATAAATTGTGCAAGCTGGACAAAAGAAAAGATCTAAGAAGGCTTCAAACTATTTGAACATTCATTGAAAAATTGTTCATATTAACAGGAAAAAATAAAAGAATCCAGTATTGTTCTTGGCACTTAGCATCAAAAACGCAAAGAGATATCTCAGGAGTCTTCTGGATGTGGTGGAAATCTTTGGTGGGCAGTGGTTTCTGGAAACGATTCTTTATATCGGCTAATATAGTACGGCATTAACAGAAGACTAACAAATTGAAATTATATATATATTGCTCCAGGCTTGAGAAAGGAGAGGAAGCTCTCGAAAGCTAGTCATAATATTTATGAATATGTTTGTCCAATAAAAAAAAGTATCACTATATACTGCAATACTCAGATTATTCATCTGGATAACTGGACATTAATGGCTAATCTCACATATATATATATATATATATATATATATATATATATATATATATATATATATATATATATATATATCGCGCTCTCGCTCTCTCTCTAGCATGCTCTATCTCTATATACAGTCAGGTCCATAAATATTGGGACATCGACACAATTCTAAACTTTTTGGCTCTATACACCACCACAATGGATTTGAAATGAAACTAACGAGATGTTTAACTGCAGACTTTCAGCTTTAATTTGAGGGTATTTACATCCAAATCAGGTGAACGGTGTAAGAATTACAACAGTTTGTAAATGTGCCTCCCACTTTTTACTGTATATATATATATATATATCTCATGTTGGTCAGGAGAGTGATAAAACAGAGTTAAAAAAAACTATATCCTGCAGAGGTTTCCGAGAGTCATTGAACTGCACTCTGGGAAACTGGGTGAAGACATGCAAATGAGTCCACAAAGCATCTCTCTCTTAAATCCAAAACCACTTTATACATGGCTCCTTTTAGGCATATGCTCGCTGTTACAAGCATAGCATAGGATGAATTGTACACAAGCCAGGAGACCTACCCAAGATCAGGCATGCTCACACCCAAGGAGCCTAACTGTTTTTCTGAGTGGTCAGTTTTCTGTAGGAAAATGCCATTTTGTAAATAACATTCAGTTGATAAACTGTTTGCTATTCCTTTAGTTTTATTTTAACCACTTTTGGAAGTGCCACTGTGGTCACTTTAACGGACAAAGTTTAGAACTTCAGCTGGATTACACAGCTTAGAATTCTAAGACTGTGATGCAAATGGAAACAATGTGTTTTCTAATGGTAGCCCTCTGACTCCTGGAGTAGTAGTAGAGGCAGAAGAAGTAGTAGTAGTAGTAGAGGCAGAAGAAGTAGTAGTAGTAGTAGAGGCAGAAGAAGTAGTAGTAGTAGTAGTAGTAGTAGTAGTAGTAGTAGTAGAGGCAGAAGTAGTAGTAGTAGTAGTAGCAGAGGCAGAAGTAGTAGTAGTAGTAGTAGCAGAGGCAGAAGTAGTAGTAGTAGTAGAGGCAGAAGTAGTAGCAGTAGTAGAGGCAGTAGTAGCAGTAGTAGTAGTAGTAGCAGTAGCAGTAGTAGTAGTAGTAGTAGTAGTAGTAGAGGCAGAAGAAGAAGTAGTAGTAGTAGTAGTAGTAGTAGTAGTAGTAGTACACCTACAATAACTAGGAGACTATTTCAATATATTTTACAGGTTATTAAAGAGTAACAGATATCACCATATTTCCTCTGCACATCAGATAGGGGGTGGAAATTGTGTAGAAAATACATTTTGCTTTTAGTTATTGCTTGTATACCCCCTGAAGGCATTTCACAAAACTGCATACACAATTATATTTAGACTTCTACACTGATTATATATTAGCTTTATTGATTTCTATAATCTTTGCTTTGCATGGTACGTGGGAAAAACCTTTGCTTTAAAACTGAAAGTTGTCAATTCAAGTCTTCCTTTTAACACAGGGGTTGATAAACACATCTAACTTAGACAGGCAGTTTAATTAGTAGCCAAGCAATGGATTATATGTAAAAATATATGTATAATAACTAAAAAGTTAGGACCCAATAATGATATTTTAGGGGTTGTGTCTCCATGGCTTTGTCAAGCCCTATAAATGTTAAATTTTATTTTAATTATTCCGAAGAGTTTTACAGCTCCCATATTTTTCTCATACTACCCCTTCTTTTCTTTGAGAGGAAAGCTGGACAAGCTATTTAAACTTAAAGATATTACACTATCAGCAAAGTTCTGCATCATTAGAACTCTGGTATTCCCAGTACTCTCTACCACCCTCCCCATCCTCCTCTCTCTACCACCCTCCCCATCCTCCTCTCTACCACCCTCCCCATCCTCCTCTCTACCACCCTCCCCATCCTCCTCTCTACCACCCTCCCCATCCTCCTCTCTACCACCCTCCCCATCCTCCTCTCTACCACCCTCCCCATCCTCCTCTCTAACTCCCTCCCCATCCTCACATTTCTGAACTGTTAGTCCGATTGCAAATCATACTTTGCAGCATGTTTAGGATTTGGCACGGGCGAAGAAATAAGTTACGGGTCTTACTTAATGGATCGAAAAACGCTACATACAGAAGCATTATTTACAATTTAGATTTACAACTTTCTGCCATGTAAGCTTGAGTCATTTTAATTCCTTTGCAACTAGTGCAATTTCCAAGCCCGCAAACTTACAGCCTCAGACCCAAAGAAGCATGATTTACAATTTTGTCTTTCTGCCATGTACTTAAGGGCTTGAAGTCTCAACTCTCAATTTGTGCACAACTCACAATTTGCGAGTGTTACACACGATCTTGCAGTACGACAACTATATTAGTGTGTGTGTGTGTGTGTGTGTGTATGTGTATATATATATATATATATATATATATATATATATATATATATATATATATATATACACACACACACACACACACACAATAAAAATAAATAGTACATCTGTGCTAAAAAAAAAAAAAAAGAAAAAGAAAAAAGACCACCCGCAAATGTGCCCACAAATGCCTCGCTCTTCAATACATAAACCATTTTAAACATGGCTTCCTTTAAGCTCATGCCAGCTGCATTACAGCTTTTATGCAAAGCCAAGGTTGGATTATACACAAGCTGAGAATCCTATCCACGAACAGCTGTTTCAAGCTGACTGGCTATCATCAGCATGGAGCGGGATCTCAGCTTGTGTTGTGGACCTTATGAGTAGGTAGTTCACCACAACAATCATTCAATATATGGTGGGCAAAAGAGCGACAGAAGCCTCCACCGCTGCTATTTATGTACTACTGTACATAAATAGTACATCTGTGTTCACATTTGAAAGTCTAAAGCAAGTTAAAAATCCTGTTTCCAGCTCAAAATTCCAAGAAATACAGTTATTACACAGCATTCTGGGAAGCTGAGCAGGGGACATGCAAATGTGTGTGTATATATGTGTGATATATATATATATATATATATATATATATATATATATATATATATATATATATATCCAACCTTGGCTTTGCATTAAAGCTATGTAATACAGCAGGCATAAGCTTAAAGGAAAATGGCTATGGATTGAGGCGTTTGTGGGCACATTTGCATGTCCCAGCTCACCTTCCCAGAATGCAGTGTAATAACTGTTTTTCTTGGAATTCTGAGCAGGAAGCAGGTATTTAACATTTGAATGTCTAAAATATATACACACACAAACATATACCTAAATTCTCATTACACAAACATCGATACACAAATTTAAATAATTAAGTCACATATTTGATGATGGGCAAAATGTTTCAGTAATCAACTTATAGGTAATCTTAAAAAGGAAAACACTTTTTCACATGCCTTACCCCTTACCTAATGGTGCAGTACACATAAGACAACTTCAGTATCCTTTTTATCACAATGATAAGTATAAACAAGGACAAATTCAATAACTTAGATCTGTTTAAAGATAACACTACAAAATTTAACAAGTTTCAGGCTGTATTATGACTTCAGACTAAAGTGAGCCAAAACCATACGTCCTTCGTGGGACTAAATGGAGAAATAAAATTGTAACAATACACTATAGAGATTTTATAGAGTGCATCAGAGCTCATTTCATCTGATCACAGCTTGGATTTATTAGATGTCTAGATGAGGACATACAAAGTGTTGCCAATGTTTAGGAAAGATAGCTATTTTTATTACATTCTTTTAACAAAAAAATAGTGGACCTCATAAAATATGATAGATGACATAGGGAGGAAGAACCCATTAATGTGTCCTATATAAATCATGACCTTCACCGTGTTTTTCAAGTATGTCTGGTCAAGAGACAATTACGTTTGACAACCAGATTAAAAGATCCAAAGCTGGGATACAAGCGTCTTACATGATATCCCTTGAACAGAGTGCCGGCATCTCTTGTAGACGTGGGATTATTGTATTTGTCTACACTTTAAACAGATTTGTTTTCCTTTCTCGGTTTTGGAGTAGAGAATTGATTGGCAAATTAGAAGCAGTCACATATAAAATATCATAAAACAAAATCTTAATGACTACAAAACAAATATATGTCAGATTGAATCATGTAACCATACAATATACTGAATAATGATTTTCAGATCAACAGAAGGTGTGTGGCAACTTTGTGGTTGTTTAATTCAGTCGTGTCCAACACTATGGACCACAGCACACCAGATACATCTTTCATCTAGTGCTCCTCAGGGCTTTATCAAGATCATGTGCATTACTTCAATGACCTCATCTATCCATCTCCGTTGCCCCCTCCTTCACATGCCAGCATCAGAGTCTTCTCTAGGGAATCCTATCTTCTCACGATATGGCCAAAATATTTGATTTTCAGCCTCATGATTAAACCTTCCAGTGAGAAGTTTGACTTAATTTCCCGTAGTACTAATTGATTGGACCTTCTTGCAGTCCAAGGGACTATAAGCAGTTTTGTCCAACACCACAATTCAAAAGCGTCAATTCTACGGTGCTCAGCCTTCTTTATGGACCAGCTTTCACATCACAGTAACTGACTGCATATCTACCTTTATAGAAGGATGGACCCTTGGAAATTGAGGAGGACTTTATAAGACAACAATGGAGATGGCCAAGACTACATATAATCTCAGAATAGGTAGTACATTAAATATGTGCATTTCCTGTGTAATAATAATTCTAGTTCTCCAAATTAGAACACTGAAAATATATGCCTTCAGTGTCCCTTTCATGGTAATTTTTGTTTTAAACTCAAAAAGTTGGTCTTGGTGGATTTTGAAATCCCCCCAAAAGTTGCCCAAAATGCGTTTGCCTATGTAAATACACAAGTTTTATTGTGTGGAAGAAATGTATAAAAATACAACTCAAGATATAAGGATTACGCATATAGCCATAGTGTGCTTCATTTAGAGGGAGACTTTTTTTTTTGCCCTTAAATTCTGCAACTTGTCCTGAGAGACAAGATTCAGAAGAACGGTGTGGATCTAGGGGTAGGATCAGGTATCGTTGGCCCTTTTAAAGCCCAAAGTAAGAAATTGTGTGAGGACAATAACCGTGAGTTAAAAAACGCTGAGTTTTTCAAGTCCTCTGAAGGGCAGATCTCAACACAAAGGAGGGGGGATTTTTAAAAATAAATAATGTCAACAATTTGTTTTTTTTAAATGCCTTTTATGGTTATATTACCGTAAGCTGCTAGTTGGATAAATACTATATAAGCCCATGTATTTTGTTTATCAACCCTTGAGATTGTAAGTTTGACAGTTTCCAATCTTGTGTTGGTGTTTTGGAAACGAGCTCTATGTACAATTGATTTTAAGCTCTACGACAGAGGCCTCAATCCTTTTGCAATATGTTAATATTGTTTGTGCCTTGTACTTAACCAATTTATAGCGCTACAAAATATGTTGCCACATTCCAAAAAAAATTCACAACCGCCAACATATTTGGTAGCACCATACATAGGGTTAAGTACAAGGTAAAAACAATTTTAACACTTTGCAAAAGAAGGGAGGGCCCTGTCGGAGCTTAAAATTTAACATGCATAGAGCTTTCCCTAAAGTACAGGCACAGGACTGAAAACTCGCAAACTTACAATCTAAGGGGTTTGGGTGCAAGTGGTACAAGATGGCGGTGTGTGGCGTAAAAAGCTGAAGCAAGTGGAGGTGTATGTGTTACATAGTAGATTGTGTGTGTGAGTGATATGCTGTGTAGTGTGCAGTTGTGCAAATTAAGGCTGAAGGTGATGAGCATCATTATATAGATGTGTTTTAGTGAGGTTTTGAAGAAGGAGAATAGGCTAGTGGAACGAGGCAGGGAGTTACATAGAGTAGAGGCAGCACAAGAAAAGTCCTGAAGGCAGAGTGAGAGGAGGTGATAAGAGAGGTGGATCGAAGAAGGTCAATAGCAAAGCGAAGCAGATGGTTGGGGGATATTTTGAGACAAGAGAAGAGATATAAGAGGGTGCCTGATGTTAAGGGCGTAATATGTAAGGATTATGATTTAAAAAGTTTATTCTGGAGGCTACAGGAAGCCAGTGTAGTGACTGACAGAGAGGAGCACTGAGCGTTGAGATTGGTGGAGGAGTCTAGCAGAGGTGTCATTACAGATTGGAGTGGATACCGACGGGAGATGGGGAGGCTGCAAGGAGAGAGTGAGTAATCAAAACAAGATGTGATGAGAGAATGGATTAGAATTTTAGTTGTGTCTTGTGTAAGATAGTAACATATTTTGGAGATTTTCTTTTAAGTGAAAGAGACAAGATTATGTTATTGATTGTATGTGAGGAATGAAAGAGATGACATGATCCAGTAGAACCCCAAGACAACAGGTCTGGGAGGTGGGAGTGATGATGGCGTTGTCAACAGTGAGAGAGGACGAGTGGAAGCTGTAGTAGAGGGTAGGAATATTAGGAGCTCTGACTTTGACATGTTGCGTTTAAGTTGACGGGTGGACGTCCTGGAGATTATGGAAGACAGTACAGTATGAGGGGACCCAAATAATAATTAGTATGCAAAACAATAATGTCCTGACACAGATAATTATTTTTTTTAATTTGACCTGATGTCCCTCAATTCAATAAAACAAAGAAAAAAAAGAAAAAAAAAGAAAAAGAAAAGAAAACAAAAAAAAAAGGAAGAAAAAAAAAAAAGGAAGAAAAAAAAGGAAGTGTTCCAAGCCCCCTGCTTTACACCATTCAGTTATTTTCTCTTGTTAAAATATAAACTGTAAACTTTTATACATGCAGAGGAACAGTTTATCTAGAGTAAATCCTTCTATGATATCTTCTGCCAAAGATAGCAGCAGAATTTATTTAGAGAGATTAAGGGAAAAGAACAATTACAATTAAGAGGACCTGGTGAACTCGTTAGATCTAACAGAACACAAAACTAAAAAGCTTTACTTTATAGGAAATTGAATCTTTAAGAAAATCAATTATGTTAGCAAGTTGTTAAAACCATTTTTTTTATTCTATTGTGGTTTCACAAGAATTTTGGATGTAAAATAAAATATTTGAACTTCATTTCATGGATAAAATGATTTAATTACCCACATATAGTAAAACAGCCAGTTCCTTTTGGAGCTAAATCGGTCTCAGAAGGATGTTGCAATAGGAATTTAAAGTAGTGCATATTTGGTAATTGACTTTTCTTTTGGGAAACATGGGAAGTGTATATTCCTCTTTCAGAAAGGTATATCAGGCCAACACATGAATATTTCATTACAATCGCAGGTCTAATAAAATAACTTACGGTAAATGCATAGTTGAAAATGAGGAGGAGTGATGATGTGTATATCAAAAAAGCAAATATAAAAGTTATTCCAGGGCAAGGCTGTACAACAGGATAGTACTTAGGAAGCCAAAGATGGATATTATTTAATGTGCTGTGTCTTGGCCTCTTGGAATAGGAAATTAAAAGGATGATAGAAACTCTTAAAAAGGAAGAAGCTCTCAGAGTTCGTTACAAGCTATTAACAGTGAATTTAGAAACAAAAAATATTAAAAAAGGACAACTGCACAATGAATAAAAAAATATTTGATTGAAAATGTTAAGTGCCTTGACGTATAATTAGGCAGGAATTTCTTAATTAAGAAAAAAAGCCATTTTGTTTATAACATGAATCATACCTGAGATATTCAACATGGTTTGTGTCATTATGTGTAGATGAATGAGTGGTTCCCCAATACTAATAAGCTGCTTTCATTTGTTAATTAGGGGCAATATGTTAATTTGTTTATGTATTCGTAAATCCAATACACCACGGGAGATGGGTAAGCATGTTCAGGTCCTGGAGAATCACACACAGGCCTGGATTTGAGGTTTTCATTTCTATACACAGTTGAGTCAATAAGGATTACTGAATAACCAATAATCTGGTCTGTACAGAGCAGGGATATCTTCAAATCCTGGCCTGTGTGTGGCTCTGCGGGATCCAATTTGCCAACTCCTGCCCAGTGTTGCCATGTAGGTAAAATCCTATTTTCCATATTTGGCAAACACTTATATGAAATTTGCACTGACTTTACCCAGAGACTACGCTTTTATGACCCTTCCACCCTACCATTTCTAGTTTAGTTCTATACATGACGGTCACGTATATTTGAAATATCAAGAAGACAAAAGAAAAAATGTTAAATACTGGTAAAGACTTAGCCTATTTTAACGAATAAGGGGGAACAATATATACATATCTATGTGGAATATCACTACCAGGCATTGTTGATTGTGTACATTTAACTTGAATTGGTCATTCTCTTCTCCCTAGTATGATGTCAAATGCGGATCTTATAAATTTATTGCGAGAAAAAAAAAAAGCAGCACTTTGAGTATTGTGCTGGTGCTGCCAAGATCAAACTAAGTAGTCTAATTCCAGAATCAAATGGAAAAATATGGGAAGCTATGATAGAATGACCTTGAGGTTTACAAGCTGTAAGATGAATGCATTTTCAGGTCACAGCCTATGAATGATGACGCTAAATAAGAATAACTTACAATAACATTCTCCATATTCTATAGCAATCCAGCCAAAATAAATCTATCACCATATGCTTTTGTTTGAGCTGTCATACGAGTTTCAAGTCACGGTAGGTGTTAGTCTCGTTAACAAAGAGCAGGATATTTACTGTGTTTTAAAGCATTAATTCTCTAGTGTTAAGGTTTCAGATTTGAAGATGGAATGTAACTGTCACATTTAGATACATGTTGTATAAAGAAAAATATTAAGACTGAAGACTTAAAAAAACATTTTTGGATTTTGAGATAAAAAAAAAATCCAACTCAATCATTTAATCCACACAGACAATAGTGCAAGATTTTATATATATATATATATATATATATATATATATATATATATATATATATATATATATAAAAATATATATAAACTTTCTTGTATATTTGGCCCTGCATATGTTATGGTGCAAGGGCCGATTTTCACCAAAAGCACCAACAATCCTAGAATGCAAGAGAGGAGCAAACATGATATCTTGTTTTACCAAATATAGGAAGGAAGAGTCGGGTGGACGCTCTTCCAAGCTAAATATAATTAAAGGAACATTGCACAATAAAAAAAAAATGTTCTTTGAAAACCAAGAGTGACTCTGGGTATAATAAAGCAGGAAAAAGTCATAAATCTAGTTCTTAAATAGAAAAAAAAGTACGGTATAATTTTCATGCCACTGGAGGATCCTCGAGATATCCATGATACAGTGTGCGTGTGTTTGTGTGTGTGTGCGTGCGTGCGTGCGTGCGTGCGTAACCTTGGTTCTCCAGACATGTAAACGGTCTGCTTCTGGATCAATGAGAAAGGTCTTTCAGTCTTATACAGTTATCTTTAGAACGACTCTCTTCCCTACCCCATGCTTATTGGATAGTCAAAACAAACACCCTCTTGATTTAGCTCTGAGGAAGCTATGTAATAAACACAAATGGATTCATATACTCTGTCTTCTGAAATTTAGACCCCCCCCCCACCAAAAAAAAAAATGCTACATGCTCTTGACCTACACAGCTGCTAATATAGATAGTTTTGCACATAATGACAAAAGTGTCAAAGTACTTTGACTCTGTGTGTTAGAGGTAGTCAACCTTCAGAGGGCATTGGCCTAGTTCTCACATCGTTGTGATGTCTTTCTACTCTTTTACATACACTCCCCTATC
>CM050164.1:460772268-460979768 GCA_027410445.1 Discoglossus pictus
CATTCAAATGGTTCTGAATAACTGGTGCACATCATTAAAGGGCCACTGATCTCACTGTAAGTGCTCTTCATGGTGTGAAAGGGCACAGGATTGTATGTTAAAAAAATTTTTTTTTATTATTACACTAATAACAGCTAAAAAAATGTAAGTTCTAAATCATTGTTTAATCTATTCTGCCCATTGGCTGTTGCATTGCCAGTTGAAGCATTTGCTGTGTGAGGCTCTATAGATGAAGGTAGTATCCGAGAGGTTACACTGCACAGACCAGTTAACCCATAGCTTCCCTGTTTTAGGTGAGTACCAGTATTCCATGTCTACACATATCGATATGGCAAGGGTTACATTTTTGTTTGTTGGGATCACTGCATAGAGCAATAACAACCCCTTCCCCCCGGAGCTGGATTAAAGGTATTGCCCAAATTTCAGATTGAACAAAAACGATAAGAAAAAATAAACCTATTACGAGATATGTCTTTAATAAAACTGGATATATAAAGCACCTTGGATATGACAAAAACCTTACAATTGACTTGAATGAGGGGGACACCCATACAACCTGATTGATTGCAGTCACGGATCAGCATACATATAAACACAGATTTTATTTTATTTGATATCTCAGTGAAAAATGCATGCATTTCAATAATTCACAATGTACGGTATATCAATATGCTATGGTTCCCATTGTGCTGAATTAAGTGGCACATTAACTGCTTTGTAAGGGAAATTAGCTGAACATTAAAGATTATTTTATTTTTGATCCAAGACACAGAAATTAATGTACCAAAGGGGGTCACAATATTACCACAGTTTTACTTTATTTAAAAACAAAATAGCTAAAGCCAGGGTCCACAAAACTCCCAAACAAGATTTCAACTAAGAGAATATTTTTGGTGTCAAGAGGTCATAGCAAATGATAATGAATTATTCAGTTCCTTGTAATCTTTTAAGTGGCTGTAGACTTTGAAGTGCAACTTTTGGTATTTGGAAGACGACGTAGGGTCCTACAGGGGTTCTATTTAAATTCATGGAGTTCCATCAATACTTTTTCCTGACTGAAATAGTTTGGGAAACCATTTATTTGATGGATCACAAGTTGACCAGTATCTTGGCAGGAAACGTGAATACAGCTGAACATTTATGCGGACCACCTAATTATATTTCTACATGATTCTTCCAATGTGTTGTACTGTACTGAAATATACCCTGTACATTTATTAATGGCTTCTGCTTACCACCCCCACCCCAATAAATTCATAAAATAAATAAATCTAAGCACTTTTGGTGCTTTTTATGCATATGTGTGTGTGTGTGTATATATATATATATATATATATATATATATATATATATATATATTAATATTAAATAGGATGTTTGTGTTCACATTTGAATGTCTAAAATAGTAAAAAAATAAAAATTAAAAATTAAATAAAACTGGTTTCCTGCCCCAGAATTCAGAGTTATTACACTGCATCCTGGGAGCCGGGACATGCAAATGTGCCCAAAAAAGGGTTCGCTCTTGTAATCCATTACCATTTTAAGCGTATATATTCTGAGCTGAAAATAAGCTTTTTAACGTAATTTTAGACATTCAAATGTGAACCCAAGTGTGGTATTTATATGCTGTACTCTCTACGCCGGAGGCTTCTAGCTCTTTTCTACACCATAAGCTAAATGTTGTGTTAACAGCCTCCCACAAAATCTAAAGCATGAGTTAGGTACCAGCCCCACACTGATGAGATACATTTTAAGATCGAAACAGCGGCCTGTGGGTAAGTCCCTTAACTAGTGCATAATTCATCATATGCTTCAAATCTGTGTAATACAGTGAGCATATGTTTAAAAGGAACATATTTATAAAGTAGTATTAGATTAAAGAGTGAAACGCTTTGTGGAATCAGTTGCATGTCCAGTTTCCAAGAAAGCAGTATTATAACTGTATTTTTCTCATAATCCTGAGCAGGAAATATGTTTTATTAAATTATTTTTAATACAGTGAAATGTAAACACAAATGTGCTATTTATTTATTGTACTACTGTACGGTGGAGGCTTCTATCGCTCTTTTGCCCACCATATATTAAATGATTGTTGTGGTGAACTACCTACTCATAAGGTCCACAACACAAGCTGGGATCCCACCCCACGCAGATGACAGGCAGTAACCTTGAAATGGGTGTATAATCCAAACGTAGCTTTGCTCAAAGCTGTTTAATACAGTGGGCAAATGCTTAAGAGAAGCCATGTTTGATATGGTTTTGGATTGCAAGAGCGTAGCGTTTGTTGACACCTGCCAATGTTCCCAGAATGCAGTGTAATAACTGTATTTCTCGAAATTCTGGGAGTGAAACAAGTTTTTTTTACACTTGTTTTAGACAAATTCAAATGTACTATTAACTAAATATATATATGTATAAAAAAAATAAACTTCCTTGTACATTTGGCCCTACATATGTTAAGCTGCATTACTTGAATGGATTGCAAGGACCGTTAGTGAATAATAATACGGGAAGAAAAACGTCATATTCTCTAAATCCACAAAATACGTATCCTCCGTGTACAGTGCTACCCGGTTCTTGTTACTGCTAGAGGGATAGAACAGGAACCGCTAAAATGGGCACACCATGAAAAAATATAATCGCAACTTCAATAGTAAAACAGCATCATCTATAATTGAAGATTTTTTTGTAGACAAGGTCGAGAAAACATGCAGTTGAAGAAGTTAATTTGAATGTTGTGTGATTCTCCAGGAATACTAGGTCAAATACCCTGGAATAAAGTCAAAAACAAGTTATATTGGCTTGCAGATTTATATTGGTCTAAAATAGGTGCTGCTTCGAGCCAAGTCAAATATAATAGTTTTTAATAAAAACAGGGGCTCTGAAGACAGACTCGATACATATCTGCCCATTTGCAGTATAATTAATCATTTTGGGGAAAGATTTTGTACTTTAGATGAAATGCACATGCTTGATTATTGGAAACGTGCAAGAGGCTGAAGTGAAGGTGAAGCTGCCATTGGCTTTATGTTACAATAAAGCAGTTTTCTTAAAGGTATATGGCAGTTTGGGATATATCCTGTGTGTGTGTGTCTCTAATTGGGCGTCTCATAAATAATTTAATTGAGGAAAATCCATATATTTGTAATTCAAAGTACATTTGACATCTCTTTTGTGAGCTCCACCCCCCGAGGCACCAATGCAGGCAGAGCGTCCTAGCCAATGAGCTATGTCCTAGCCAATCAGCTGTCCGTATCATGGCTGCCTACCGAGCAGCCTCGTCTCAGAAGGAAATCAATACATTGTTGTAGCTGCCTCTGATTGTCCACAAGTAATTATGAATTTTACACCAATTTAGTTTGGAATTTTTTTGGGGGGGCGTTCCTCCTCAAGATCAACTGAAGAAATTTTGCATGCTTTAGGGGTAAGTTTATTTTTCTTCATGCAAACAAAATGTTTTCATACACTACTGATTCTCCTCTATCAGATGCATTCATAATCCACAAAACTTCCATAGACCTTTAAAAACTTGCATCTTATACAAAGGATCTACACCATTGTTTACTGTTGTATTTATAGAAAATTTGTAGAAAAATGGTGGTTGGCGTGAAAAGGACCACTGTAGTAATATTTAAAACGTACTTGCATTTAAAGGGATATGGAAGGTTCATGGGTATCACTAGATAGATAATAACCCTGTGTATCTATTTACTTTGCTGTATTTTATTTTTTTATAAAGCTCTGTTTTAACTGCCTAAAATAATGCAGATAGTCCCTGTATGGGTCTGTCCACGACAGCTTATGCAGACACAAACTCTGTAGGGCTGGGTCTGCAGTGTATTGTCCTAGCCTATCATGGTCCAGGTTTCAAAATATTCTGCAACATGCTGCCGAGACCTGTCCCTGATAGGCTAGGACACAACACTACATATCCCCGGTACAGCATATATTATAGCCAATCAATAACGGTCTACAACTTTGTATACAAGTTGTTTATAGCATAGGTAAAATATATAGAGGCAGAGCTAGTGAATGGTGGGCTCTGGTGTGCAATCATTTGGGGCCCCACTTGCAACTTCTCTATCCACTCTGTAGAGGTCAATAAACAAGCATACAATATATGTCGATGTCAGATCACGCCGATGCGGATCAGGTCACCTTTCTATAAAGTAATTATCTGCCATCCTTATTTAATAAATTAAGATCAATCCTTTATTCCTAGTACCAAAAGGCCCCCAACCTGTGGTGGCCCCGGTGCTTTGCACCTGTTGCACCAGCATTAGCTCCACCACTGCTCCTATACCAGATAGTTGAGTCACCCTTCCTAGTTTGTCTGTGGCCCTCACCATCATCTACTAATTCACTGGATCTCAGGAACAGCTACCAAAAAATAAAATAATAAAGTGTTTAATAATAATTATGGCAAGATGTGTTTTATCTGCACATTTCATAGAGATACAACTCCTATAAATGTTTGGATAACTTACACTGTTTTACGCTTTTTTATTTTAATTTGACAAAGTGTTGAACAATAAAACTCGCACTGAAAAAAATCCGACATATTAAAGCTATTCCCAAATTGCTAAAAACGAAGCAATTTTCATACTTTGGCTTGCTGGCCTTATTTTCGGTAATTGTTACTCTTGGAATTGGTTCTAGATATCTGGAAGTGGTTATTTAAGGTATGTTTACAAGTTCTCTAATAGAAGTGCACGTGTATTTAGGTGACTGGTAAACTCCGATGATCCGTGGCTTTTACATTAATTGATTTATAGTCTGACTGAGGCCGGTTATTTAGCTGAGTGTATAACAAAGTATTTCCTTTCATCTTGAGAAGCCCGTAGATAACTAAACTGTGCATAGATGCCGTGAAACCAGAGACATTAGTTAATTGGGGGAGAATGTTATTAAAAGGCCACAGTAGATTAGCAAAAACTTCACCTGTTTGTGAAATGTGCAACAAAAACAACACAAGCACCCTCAGAGAAAATGTCAAGATGTCAGATACTATAAAACTTATCTGAATTGACCAATCAACAAAATCCCCTCCCTCCTCACTCTTAAGAAGAGTTCAAGTTTAGTAGAACACGTCCCATCACACTCCAAGCCAGCAAAGCAAGGATTTCATGGCATACACAGCTGTTGATGTTTAAGTGAGCGCCGCCCCGCCAATGAGGGCGCGCATGACATTTGGAATAATCTTACATGGCACCTCTAAAGCACATTTTTATTTTTACTATGAATTTTAAGTATTCTAATATTCAGATTTATCAAACTTTTTGGATCAAGGCAAATTATAGATATACATTCTCAGAGCTTCAGCCCAAACGCTAAACATGACTGGAAGACTGAATGGAAGGTCCAAGAAAATGCTTCAGAAAACAAATGGGACAGGATGGCACCACACAAGGCTCGAAGTGCTGACTCTTAAGAAAGCTCACTGCAATCTTATATTTAGGTACATCATAAATCAAGTATATATATGCATGTACTTTAATTTTAATAGCATATATTAAAAAAAAATGCAATACTAGTGGTTAAAACTTCAACCTCTTACCTTTATAGGTGTCTGCCTGTCACTCTGTGCTGCTTAGCTCTTCCCCTTTTGCATAATATACCTGTTGCCGACATTATGCTATGTGCACCTGTGTCTGACTAGTGTAGATTAAACCTCAGATTTACTCCAGTCAGCAGGAAGTCTGCTACAGCGGGTCCGCCTACAATTCTGCAGAAGCACAGAGCTAAGCAGGACAGAGCAAAAGGCAGAAACCTATAAAGGTAAGAGCTTTAAAGTATACTAGCATTACAATGATTAATCACTATAAAAATATGCATGTACATTTAAATATCACATTAACTGTTTGGATTTTTTTTAAACTAAGTAACTAAATCATAGTATTGCTATAACAGAAGAACAACTAGACTGTGTTGCTGAATATTTCAGGAATAAACAGGAATATCTAGCACAAGAACTTGATTTTGGGGTTACAGTACATAAATGCCAAATATGAAGCATCCTGCACACACATACTGCAGTTAACAGAAGCACATTTCCAAAACCGTTGTCCAGTTTTGCTCTCCTTGCTACTACTTATGGTTTGGTTAAATTCCAAAGCTGGTATGTTACAGCAACCGAGCAAAGGAATAATTTACCGCAGATTGACCAAAACCAGCAATTTGTTTGATATTGATTCCAAATATTAAGTATGAATATACGGTAGCACTTACTCTCTCTCCTTCTCTGTTAGCCGGTCATTGATATTGTCTTTGATTGCAGACCTAGAGCCTTTATGGAGAATTGGATACCGCAGAGGTACTTGTAGGAAGAAGGAAATCATGGAGACCAAGTGAGCTGTGTATCCCAGCGCAGCTGCAATACTCCCATCATCCTTTGCTGTATTAAAATAATAATATGTATTAAAATATTACGGTACAATACAAAAGGTAACGTAGAAAAACCAAGGCCTCTATAAAACAAATAATTCCGTAATAATAATATTACTACTTGTCTTACTCACTAAGGTCCTCATTCAATTTGAAATGTGTCAATTGAATAGGGCTCTATATAAGCACATAACATAAGTTTTGACAAAAGTTTTTAGTTAGTGAAAACCTTGGTTTTGGATAGAGGTTCAGTAACTAAAAAGTTTGTTTAAATTTTTTTGTGTGTGCTTATATAGAGCCCTATTCAATTGGGCAACTCGGAATTGAATGAGGCTCATAATCTTTAAAGAATATTGAGTCCATAAGATTTTATTTAAAAATTAAAGGGATATGAATTTACTAGGTGTATAAAATCCCTGTTTAACGTTTTACATTTATGTACTTTATTAAAAATTGCTTATAATCTGTTTTTACCACCTGCACATTGCAGCGCATGAAGACACAGACTCAGGGCTGAATGTACAGTGTAGTGTTGGGTCCTAGCCTATGTCTCAGTAGTGCCTCGTCACTACTACAGAGTTATGATACTTCTTCTATGGTGTTAATTTATATCAGATTTCGACTTTATGACTCATTTTATGTGCAAGTACATTCTGTTTTGTGGACAACAACATTTGCTGAATTTGACTACATGTTAAAAACCTCATTAAATTGATTATAAGACATATGGGGCTAAAATACCTTCCTAATCACAAAGTGCAAATGGTAAAATAACAAACCACACCGAGTGTGCACAGACAGAACACCCTGTACATATACACAAGGATGATAAATCTTTCTGTAATTGGGAAAGAAAAGCTGATGGAAATATGATTAAAAGAAACTGCAAATATGTGGAAGGCCGCACCAACTGGGTGGTTTTAAATGAAAGGGGTAAATAAATAAGCTTTGAATAATCTGCTCTATAAATGGAGAATCTTGTCTAACAATTTGTTGGCACCTGGTATTTATTTGGATAATCAGGGAAGAAAAATGAATGAATCACTTAAGATGAAGGTGGGGCTAAAAAACATACCTTGAAAATCCTCGGAATTTGGTAGTTTTACACCACAAATGAAATAATCCTTTTGGTCCTGCTGTCAAGACAATAAAACAAAGGGACAGTGTAAATATATTTACTATCACATTAGTAAGGTGTTGACACAGACATCAAGCACATAGTACTTCCTAGGATGGATGGAAAAGAAGCACTGTTACCGTAGTATAATTGACAAAAATGTCAAAAGTCAAATTTGTTTTTAAAAATAAAGTCTATTTCAAGTTTTATAGTCCTATCTTCTGGGTAGGTTTCCTGGGTTGTACTTAAGCCATTGTGGGCTTAAATCTGTGTAATACAGCTGGCATATGCTTAAAAGGATCCATGTCTGAAATGGTATTTAGATTAAAGAGTTAATGTGGGCACATTTGCATGCCACTGCCCAGGTTCCCAGAGTGCAGTGCCATAACTGTATTTCTCGGAATTCAGAGCAGGAAGCAAGTTTTTTTTTAAAAAGACGATTTTGGCGAAACCAGGTCCCGGTCAGGTTGGCCATAGGGGCAGACAGCCTGATAATCGATTTGTTCGAGCATAATTATGTCCAAGCAGATGATGCTATACAGCGCCATACTACACAAGTAACGCGAGGAGGAAGACGACGTGACGCAACCCGGTAAGGGTATTTTCCCAGGTTGCCCGAGCGCTACTGAGGAGGAGTATTACAGCCTACACTGGTTCCACATATTAAGGTAGGATAAGGTGCATTGAATATAGTTACACTGTGCATAAGACATGATCTGCTCCTTGGATTCTGACCGCTGTCCATCCAAACTAAGTTCATGGTTGGTGCTATGTCAGCACTTGCACTCGGAGTGATTTTAATATATGAAACTACCCTATGATTTTATACCACAATATGAGAATAGTATTCAGGGGAGAGAACTTGGGATTATTCTTAGAATACTGTACGAGAACCCAGGCTAATATTATACCTTATACGTATATTCACTTACACAAGTGTTCTTCTAAGTATACCAGTGTACTTTATCACTGTATAACTTAGCACATATACACCTAGGGCCTCATTCAATTGCGATTTGGCCAATTGAATAAGGCTCTAAATAGGCACATAACATATTTTTTAAAGAAGTTTTTAATTAGTGAAAACCTTGCTTTTGGATAGATGCTCACTAACTAAAAACTTCTTTAAAAAATATATGTTATGTGCTTATTTAGAGCCCTATTCAATTGGCCAAATTGCAATTGAATGAGGCCCCTATAGTTTATTATTAATATCAGCACTCCCAGGTAATTTCACAGAGACTGTTTGCATTAGCACTTTAACCCCTTTATTTATTATTCAAGCTTCAGCCTTCCTACACTTTATTTATAATAGTGCAAAGATAGATCATATAGTATTAAAAAGAGTACTAATATACACTTATACACTTTTATCCTAGAAGGGGATTGATTTATAGTGTATTTTTTATACATTCCCAACAATATCTATTACTTTTTTATCCCTGCTACTTCCTCATAGATGTATCCTATCAGGGTTTTTTGAATCAGCATTTTTTTTTTTTAGAAATGTCTTTTTAATTAATATAATAAATTATACTTTTTAAAACGCCTGTATAGAATGTTTGCTCTCTCCAACGTGTGTGTGTGTGTGTGTATAGATTGACAGAGTGATGGTGCATTATGTGGCCTCATTTGCATGTCCCGCCCAGTTTTCCCAGACTGCAGTGCATATACTGTATTTCTGAGAAATTTGAGCAGGAAATAAGTTTTCATAAACTTATTTTTAAACATTCAAATGGAATCATTAATGTACTATTACTTATTTGTACTAATATATATAAATATATATATATATATATATATATATATATATATATGTATATATATATATATATATATATATATAAAATCAAGCCAAACTGTTCACTGAAAGGTTTGATCATGTCCATATCATGTGAATGTAGGATTCCCAAGACGAGATGCTGATGTTTGGAAAGATTGGAGGCACACGAAGAAGTGGACGACAGAGGGGGAGATGGATAGATGAGGTCAATGAAGCAATGAACATGAGGTTGACGGAGCTCAGAGAGGCAGTGGCGTGCTGTGGTTCATAGGATCCGGGGGCGTTGGACGCCACTGAACGACTAAACTGTATATATTTGTTTTCTGTATGGTGGAGGGCTTCTATTGCTCTTTTGCCCACCATAAATTAAATGATTGTTGTGGTAAACTACCTCCTAACTTACGGTAATCTAATACACAAGCTAGGAACCGTCCCCACGCTGATGAGAGGCTGTAATCGTGAAACAGCTGTATGTGGATAGGTTTCCTTGCTTGTGTATAATCAATCCTGAGCTTTGCTTAAAGCTGTAATACAGCAAGCATATACTTAAAGGAAGCCATGTTTAAAATGGTATTGTATTACAAGAGTGAATCATTTGTGGGTTAATTTGCATGTAACTTGTTCCCAGAATGCAGTGGGATAGTAACCCTTAATACATAGAGGAATCAAATGTGTGTAAAAGAAAGAAGTGAGAAAAAATGCAGTAAGAAAGGAAACAAATGAAAGCAAGGTTGTTAGAGAACATTTAAGGACATAATAAAACTTGTTTTAATCATCATTATACAAGGTTAAGTGATTAATGTTTTGGTTTAATTTTGCTGAGAGAGCACAAAGCCTGCAGTGCTGTCATCAGCCTCTATATCACGGCCATATTGGTGCATGGGTCTGTATGAGAAGGGACTGGAGGGATGACGATATGCAATATAACTCACCACATCAATAGGATAAATATACGAGAGCTCAGACAGCAACTGCCGACAGCGGATGGTCAGCTGAGCGTTGGTCTTTAGGAAGAGTTCCCTGTGGGGGGAAAAAACACAGATTATGATGGCAAATACAAACCCATCTAGACAACCAATGAAAGCACTACACACAGAATAATAATAATAATAATAATAATAATAATAATAATAATAATAATTAGATCCCTGTTAGGATTCCTGTTTTTTTATCCCCAACACTAGGATTGGTCACTATTCCTTGTATACGACCCTTAATATAAAATACTACAAGTTTTAAGATTTTTCATTTTTAAAAACAAGTTTAAAAAGGTAACGGTCAGTTTGTGTGTCTCCGTCTGATTGGATGTCTCATATCAAATAACTGTATTGAGGAATTCTGTATATTTGTAATTCAAAGTACATTTGGCATTCCTTGTGTGAGCTCCACTCCTGAGGCACCTATGTAGGTAGAGCACCCTAGCCAATGAGATGAGATGAGTCCTAGCTATCAGTATCACGGCTGCAGCTTCGTCTCAGTGAGAGGGAAGCAGATGCATTACATAGTTACATAGTAATTAAGGTTGAAAAAAGACTTTCAGTCCATCAAGTTCAACCTGTTAAGATCTCCTCTGATCTGCAATATGCGGATTAGTTATTAATTAAATTATTGATTAAATAATTATTAATAGTATAGTATTGGAGAATGAATAAAGAGTTAGTCCATCAAGTTCAACCTTTTTAGATCTCTATTGATCTTTTTAATTTGGACTATTTATTATTATTGTTAATTGTTAATTATTGTTAATTGATCCAGAGGAAGGCAAACATAAAAAAAAAACCCATTGAAACTTTGCCAATTGTCTCATAAGGGGAAAAAAAAGCAAAATTCCTTCCTGACCCCAGAAACTGGCGATCAAATTTCTCCCTGGATCAATATTCCTTGCTAGTTATCTAGGATAGCCTTGAATGCCCTCTTTATTCAGAAATATATCTAACCCCTTTTTGAAGTTGTCTATCGAATTCGCTGTCACCACCTCCTTTGGTAGAGAATTCCACAGTTTAACCACCCTAACTGTGAAGAACCCTTTTCTTTGTTTAAGGTGAAATCTTTTTTCCTCTAACCTCAACGGATGTCCTCTTGTCAGTTGAAAATCTCTTGCTACAAAAAGTTCACTTGACAAAGCCTTATATTGACCCTGGATGTATTTAAATAACGTAATCATATCTCCTCTTAGACGCCTTTTTTCTAGCGAAAATAAGTTTAATTTTGCTAGTCTTTCTTCATAACTTAGCCCCTCCATTCCCCTTATTAGTTTTGTAGCCCTTCTCTGTACTTTTTCCAGCTCTAAAATGTCTTTTTTGTGAGGTGGTGCCCAAAATTGTACTCCATATTCCAAATGAGGGCGTACTAGAGATTTGTATAGTGGCAGAATTATATCTTCTTCCCTGGCTTCTATACCCTTCCTAATACATGCTAATATTTTATTTGCCTTTGCAGCCGCTGCTTGGCTTTGAGCACTGTTACCTAGGTGGTTGTCCACTAGTACTCCCAAATCCCTTTCAATATCTGATACACCTAGATTTGCTCCATTAAGATTATAGATTGCTTGGCTATTGTTCCTTCCCAAATGCATAACCTTACATTTATTTGTATTAAATCTCATCTGCCATTTAGCCGCCCATTTCTCTAATTTATGCAAATCCTTTTGTAGGGAAAGTACATCATTATCTGATTTTATTACCTTGCACAACTTAGTGTCATCAGCAAAAATGGAGACACTACATTCGAGTCCTACTTCAATGTCATTAATAAATATGTTAAAAAGGAGAGGACCCAATACTGAGCCCTGAGGAACCCCACTTATCACATTAGACCAATCGGAGTATGTTCCATTTACAACAACCCTTTGCTTCCTGTCTTTTAGCCAGCTCTCGATCCATGAGCAGATATTTACTGCAATTCCTGTATCCCTTAGTTTGCTCACTAGTCTTCCATGTGGCACTGTATCAAATGCCTTTGAAAAATCTAAAAAGACTACATCCACTGAGTTGCCCTGATCCAAGTTCCTACTAACCTCCTCATAAAAACTAATTAGATTGGTCTGACACGACCTTTCCTTCATAAATCCATGTTGACTGCTACCTATGATCCTGTTCAAATAGACATATTCTTGTATTCTGTCCCTTATTAACCCTTCTAAAAGCTTCCCAACTACAGAAGTGAGGCTCACTGGTCTATAATTCCCCGGATATGCTCTAGATCCCTTCTTAAATATAGGTATCACCTCTGCTTTTCTCCAGTCATCTGGTAAAGACCCTGTAGTGAGCGAGTCTTTAAAGATTAGATATAATGGTTTGGCTATTGCAGAACCCAGCTCCCTCAGTACCCTTGGATGTATTCCATCAGGACCTGGGGCTTTATTAACATTTATTTTCTCCAACCTCTTTTGTATTTCTTCCTGCGTTAACCAATTATTTAGTGAAGGTAGTGTAGCCCCATTATGTTGCAGTGTCCCAACCACTGGTACCTCCCTTGTGTAAACCGACGAAAAGAACCTATTTAGCTCATCTGCCTTTTCCTGGTCACTAATTATCAGATGGCCTGTGTCACATTGTAATGGTCCTATCGATTCCTTCCTGGCCTTCTTCCCATTAATATATTTATAAAATATTTTAGGGTTAGTCTTACTTTCCATTGCAACTGACTTCTCATTTTCTATTTTAGCCAGTCTAATAGCCCTTTTGCAAGCCTTGTTGATTTCCTTATAGTCACATAAAGATGCCTCTGTTCCCTCCTTGTATAATTTAAATGCATATTTCTTTTTCCTCATCATGATCTTTAAGTCATTGTTAAGCCACATGGGATGTGATTTACTCCTATTTATTTTATTTCCACATGGTACATGCTGATGAGTATGTTTATTTAGTAAGGATTTGAATGTTGTCCATTTATTTTCAGTATTCTTCCCTGTAAGTTCTTTGTCCCAGTCTATATGTTGTATTGCTGCCCGTAGCCCATTAAAGTTAGCCCTTTTAAAATTTAGAGTTTTTGTTGGCCCCTTACAACTCTGTTTTTTGTATTCAATCTCAAATGAGACTGTGTTGTGATCACTGTTCCCCAAGGGTTCCCCTATTTTTACATTTGATATTATATCAATATTACTTGTGATGACTAAATCCAAGATGGCCCCATTTCTAGTAGGTTCTTGTATTACCTGGGCTAGATAATGATCCCTGAGTGTACTCAAGAACCTGCTCCCCTTAGCTGAGCTGCTGGTCTCGTTTATCCAGTTTATATCAGGGTAATTAAAGTCTCCCATTATTAGAACTTGCCCATGCTTAGCTGCATTTCCAATCTGTAACAATAATTGTATTTCCTCACTTTCAGCTATATTTGGGGGTTTATAGCATACTCCCACCAATATGCATTTAGAATTAGCTCCTCCACTATTTAGCTCAACCCACAAGGATTCAATGATGCCGTTAGTGCCAGCATAAATATCTTCTCTAACTATAGGCTTAAATTCAGGCTTAACATAAAGACAGATCCCTCCTCCTCTTTTACCATTTCCCCTATCTTTCCTAAATAGGTTATAACCATCCAGATTAACAGTCCAGTCATGAGATTCATCCCACCATGTTTCCGTAATGCCTATTAAGCCCCATTTTTCTTGTACTGCTAATATTTCTAGCTCATCCATTTTCCCAGGCAAACTTCTTGCGTTTGCAATCATACACTTTATGTTGCTATGGCTCTGCTGATGTGAAGTGCCTGCCACTGTATTTGAGGCCCCTATTAATATCTCCCTACTTTCTATTGTAACCCTCCCCCCTTCTCCTCCCCCGAGGGGTAAATAATTCATCCCTTTCCCTCTCTACCCTATTTACCCCAATACTTCTATATAGTCCCTCCCCCCCACCTACAAGTTTAAAAACTCCCCCAGCCGTTCTACCATCCTATTCCCTAGCACAAAAGCGCCCTCATCATTAAGGTGCAATCCATCCCTGCTATAGAGATTGTACCCAAGTGAGAAGTCAGCCCAGTGCTCTAAAAACCCAAAACCCTCTGCACTGCACCACTTTTTTAACCACCCATTAACCTCCCTAAGCTCCTTCTGCCTACCTGGGCTAGCACGTGGCACTGGTAGTATCTCAGAAAATACTACCTTGGAGGTCCTTGCTTTAAGCTTATTCCCTAGTTCTCTAAAATCATTCTTTAGGACGCTCCATCTTCCACTAACTTTGTCATTGGTACCAATGTGTACCAAGACCGCCGGTTCATTACCAGCCCCTCCCAATAATTTATCCACCCGATCCACAACATGCCGAACCCGAGCACCCGGGAGACAGCAAACTGTTCGATTGCTGGGATCTGGGTGACAAATTACCCTGTCTACCTTCCTAATAATAGAGTCCCCTACCACCAAAACATGTCTGTTGCTCTGCCTATTCTGCCCTCCCTCTTCTCCAGTAGAGCTGTTCGCCCGGCTGTTAGAGGGAACAGCTCTATCTGGCATTGCCATTCCTGAATGGACATCGCCAACAGTTTCACTCAATCTGGCAAATCTGTTGTTGTTTGCCAACTCAGAACTGGCCTGCCTCCTCCTGTACCCTCTGATTCCCCTTCTAACTGTAACCCAGCTACCTCCCTGGCCATCCTCACTAGCCCCAGCTCCTCCCTCCATACTAGGCCCAGCTAAACTGTGCTCCGTGAGCACCAACTCCCTTTCCAGTGGAGCAATATCACTAAGTGCTGCAATTCTCCTCTCCAGATCTTCAATTTGAGCTTCCAAAGAGGCAACATGCTCACACCTGTCACAGAGGTATGGACCCTGGATCATCTGTTCCAGTAGTGCATACATTTGACAGGATGTACACTGAATAAGGTTGCCACTGGACTGACTCATAATTATTATTATTGTCTACGAAATTTCAGTGGGAAAAATAAAGAATATAATATATTTATATAAAGTTTTCCTCCTTTGCACTATAAATCTGCCCCCCTTTTCTTTGAAGGCCCTTCTTTTATTTAAACTCCTAGGCTTTTACTAGAATTGCACTTGATACTGAAAATGTTCGCAAGCTCACAAGTTCCCCTTCTCCAGTTTCTATTAACTTCTGCCTTCTCGTCTGGGCACAATTAGTGCACTCTGCAATTTATCAGCCTTTACTTGTAAGGTAAATCCACTTGTAAACAGGCCCCAAACCAGCTCCCAAACCTTTTATACAAGTTTAACAGTCAAGCCACACCCCTCTCACCTGGGCACAATTAGTGCACTCTGCAGTTTATTAGCCTTTACTTTTTAAGGTGAATCCACTTGTAAACAGACCCCAAACCAGCTCACAAACCTTTTATCCAAGTTTAACAGTCAAGCCACACCCCTCTCACCTGGGCACAATTAGTGCACTCTGCAGTTTCTTAGCCTTTACTTTTTAAGGTAAATCCACTTGTAAACAGACCCCAAACCAGCTCCCAAACCTTTTATCCAAGTTTAACAGTCAAGCCACACCCCTCTCACCTGGGCACAATTAGTGCACTCTGCAGTTTCTCAGCCTTTACTTTTTAAGGTAAATCCACATGTTGTACATGCTTCTGATTGGCCACCATTAATTATGAATTTTATGCTAATTTTGCTTGGATTTTCAAGGACGTTCCTTCTGAGAATCAACGGCTAGAAAACGGAACACATCTTGCAAACTTTAAGGTAAGTTTGTAAATGCTTATTTTGGGATTTTTTTAATGCAAACATTTTTTGCATACACGACTGATTCTCCACTATCAGATCCAGGAAACTTCTATATACCTTGAAATACAAACTGAGGCAATTGAAAACCCTGTTTGAAGTATTGCCCACTGGGAAGCACTGAATACACGCAGACTTCAAAGCCCACTTTATCTCTAATAAACATGCTGCTTTCTCTCACTTTGAGTTCCCAGCCAATCACAGGGGTTTATAGGGGAAAAATAATTGCAGGATATGAGCTGTGGTTGGACATCGAAATATGGAAAAAGGAGAACTGGCAGTCTAGGAGGAAACCTGTATTCAGTGTTAATGATTGAAGGGCCACTGTAGTCCTATATTGCTTTGAAGAACTACGCTTGAATATAGGCAGAATGGTTTTGTAAAATAAAAATATCTTGCTGTTACGGAACCCACCATTTTGGTTTCTGCTGTTTAACTTCGTGAGACAGGAAGAAACTTAAAAAGGTACATGGAAGGTTCCTATCCCTTTAATAAAGATTACAAATGGATTCAAACCTCTTAAAACTCTGATTTTAAGGTAGAAATCGCACTTACCTTTTCGCGGTGCACTCTTTTCTCAGCTGAGTTAGAGAGTCATTTTGTGTTTGAAGCTTCTCTTGTTCCAAGTTAAATGTATTTCCTAAGAAAATGTGAAATTTTATGGTAAATGAAAATCACAAATGCAAAGTATCTCTACACAACAATGTCCAGGAAGCAATAAAATGTGTAAAATGGGTAAATCTTTATTTTCGCACGTCCGTGATATAGGCAGGAACGAGGGTCCCCTTTATTAATATTACAGAGATGGGCTTTTATTATGTGAAGCTGCAGAAGAGATTGTGAGGAAAGTGTCAGATGTGCGCTCACTTGAAACAAAACACGGCCCGACTCAAAATGGTTCAACAGATGGTGTTGGATTCAAATATTCAGAGAAAATGCACTGAATTATCAGGCTGGGGGAAATGTACAAGTCAGGGTTTAATGAAAACAGAGCAAATACGCACTAAAGAATTAGCCTTAACGGTTCCATCTCACAGAATATTAAACTGTGTGAGGAAGTGTGTGTGTGTGTAAGTGTGTGTGTGTGAGAGTGAGTGTGTGTGTGTGAGAGTGAGTGTGTGTGTGTGAGAGTGAGTGTGTGTGTGTGAGAGTGAGTGTGTGTGTGTGAGAGTGAGTGTGTGTGTGTGAGAGTGAGTGAGTGTGTGTGAGAGTGAGAGTGAGTGAGTGAGTGAGTGAGTGAGTGAGTGAGTGAGTGTGTGTGTGTGTGTGTGTGTGATGCTTTTTAAAAATAAATACTATTTTTATTATTTATTTATTTTTTGTAACAAATTTATAAAAAAATAAAAATAAAATAAAGTTTTTTAGTTGATTGTTCATTTATTTTATTTTTAGGCAAATATATTTACCATTCTAAAAAAAAAAAAACATCTTGGCAAAAAAAGAAAAAAACTAATATCTATAAGGTTTTATAATCATACAAAGTATTATTCCATATTCGGTGCTATTCCTTGGGAGACTTTATAATAGGGTAAACAAAACAGCAGACATCTTGGAGTATTACCCAATAAAAATTGTTGAACATCGTATTAGAGCAAAAAACTATTATGTTAAGATTGTTACAATACTTCAAGATATGTTTGAGTTGTTAGATCCATCTAGCTGGTAACCAATTGAGTTAACTATACTTAAAGGGATATGCAAGTGAGCTGGATTATGAATGCATCTAACAGAGGAGAATTAGTAGTGTATGAAAATATCAATTAGCTTACCTTGAAGTTAGTTAATTTCCTATGTTTTATTTTATCGTGTACACCCCTAGAAAACTCCACCTCAATTAGCATATCATTCAAATTCACAATCAGGCTAATACATTGTATCATTCTTTACCTCAGTGGCTTCTGCTACTTCCTGTACTTTGTACCAGAATGGTCAAAATGTGTATCTTGTTGTATTTCCTCTGGGTACACTGCTGTATTTCTTGTGTGTACCCGGCTTATGTAAGAGTCCTGTGGGTGTGAACCACTGGATTTGACTTTTGTGCAAATAATTTTGTAAGTAAACAGAACTTTTACACTACTAATTGTCCTCCATCAGATGTATTCATAACCCAGCTCACTTGCATATACCTTGAATTAATAGTATATGACTTCCAATAACATTGTGCTGGTCAAATAATTCTAGTCATTAAGTATTTGAACATAAAGTACTAAAAAGTATGGAATTTCATGCCAACAGATACAATGGTCAACCATTTTTATTTGGAAAGACCCCAAGATGTATACTGTTCTGTTTACTGTATTAGATTATTCTTAAAAGCAATACTTGAATCCTAATTAAGAGGTAATATCTTAAAGATATAACTGGAAAAACATCAAGTGTAGCTTTCGGAGTACACATACAGTCAGGTCCATAAATATTGGGACATCGACACAATTCTAATCTTTTTGGCTCTATACACCACCACAATGGATTTGAAATGAAACTAACAAGATGTGCTTTAACTGCAGACTTTCAGCTTTAATTTGAGGGTATTTACATCCAAATCAGGTGAACGGTGTAGGAATTACAACAGTTTGTATATTTGCCTCCCACTTTTTAAGGGACCAAATGTAATGGGACAATTAGCTGCTCAGCTGTTCCATGGCCAGGTGTTTGTTATTCCCTCATTATCCCATTTACAAAGAGCAGATACAAGTTCCAGTGTTCATTTCAAGTGTGCTATTTGCATTTGTTGCTGTTAACTCTCAATATGAGATCCAAAGATTTTTAGCATTTTCTGCAGTTAAAGCACATCTTGTTAGTTTCATTTCAAATCCATTGTGGTGGTGTATAGAGCCAAAAAGTTTAGAATTGTGTCGATGTCCCAATATTTATGGACCTGACTGTACAAGTCCCAATAAGGTAAAGAATTACTGTGCACATTGCTTCCACTGCAGCAAATAATTCTGGGTAGAGATATTCAAATGAGGCTCAACATTTACACACACACACAGCCACACACACAGCCACACACACAGCCACACACACAGCCACACACACAGCCACACACACAGCCACACACACAGCCACACACACAGCCACACACACAGCCACACACACAGCCACACACACAGCCACACACACAGCCACACACACAGCCACACACACAGCCACACACACAGCCACACACACAGCCATGTACTCACTTCTTTCATTTAACGCTTTATGTTCCTTGTTTAGTAGCTCCACCTCACGACCCAAAGCCTTTTTCTGTCTCTCAAGCTCATCCTGAAGCACCAAGATTTTTAGATGTAAACACTCACTCTCCTTTTTCTGCAAAGAAAAAAATAATCCAGTCAATATGGAAATTAATATCTGTCAATCAAAGCGTAAAAGCCCCAAAAATCTGGTGGAGATAAAGTTTAAATATATATGTATAAAGGGTCAAAGCTTTCATGGGAAAGATATACTGCTCCATAGCGCTGGTAATGCATGATTGAGTTTAATTTTGCCATTTTTTGTGTCCCCTGTTCATATATAAAAAAAAAAAAAATAATTGGTCAGTCAATTGAACGTAATAACAATACTAATTTAATCTCAAACTGTAACTTACAGCCTCCCGAAGGCCTTCGATCTTTCCCTTTCATAGTTATATAGTAATTGAGATTGAAAAAAAGACTTTCAGTCTATCAAGTTTAATCTTTTAATATTTCCTCTGATCTGTAATATGTGCATTAGTTGTTAATTAATTGAATGCCGAGGAAAGCAAACAGAAAAAACCCAAGTGAAACTTAGCCAATCGTCTCAAAGTGAGAAAAAAAAAAATTCCTATCTGACCCAGATACTGGCGATCAGATTCCTCCCTGGATCAATACGCACTCTCTAATTAACCAGGATAACCCTGAATTCCCTTTTTGATTACAGATAAATCCAGTCCCCTTTTAAAGATATCTATCAAATACAATGTCACCACCTTCTTTGGTAGAGAATTCCACAGATTAACCTCCCTTACTGTGAAGAACCCTTTTTGCAAGAGTTATGAGGGCTAAAATTGCTTATTGCTATTCAATTGCTCAATTTCCCCAGGCCCGCAAATATTTTCACACCCGAAAATTGCAAAAGAAGGAAAAAATCCTATGACTACTAGAGAGGACCCGCAAGGGGCTTAAATACCTGTTCGTAGTACTGTAAATGCAAATAACAAATCATTACTGCACTTGAAATAAGGGGGAAAGTGATGATAGACAATAGAATTAATTGCACAACAGTCTCAAGCCCGCAAATTGTCAAGAAATTAAAATGTATTTTTAGGTTTCATTTCGGTGCTAAATTGATCTCGGGTATCAATGGGTTAATACATATCAGGCTACCTACATGGACTAGAACAGTATTGGCATTTCATAATTTGTATTTTGCGGTTTGATGATCGCATATCGGACCCCCGAACCTTATTGATTGACAAGTAATCTCCATGTTTTACTGCCATAATAATGACTGTCTCATTTTCTAATGGCCGATTCAAAATGGGAGGTTACGGGCTTGCTTAATTGATCATGTTCCTGCCCTGATCTGCTATGAACCTGTGCATGGTTTATGGAGTCGGCTTTGGGCCAGTTAATTGCCGGCTTGATCAATTGAATAGCTCCGGATTTGGAGACGAATGGGAGCCTGCAAAAAAATGGCAGACATATGGCCTACAACGATCGAGTTGTGGGCTTGCATTTGAATCTGCCCATTATTTCTACCTGTACTGAGAGTCCACATGATATTTGTCCGCCACAAGGCCTGTGAACCACGAATCCCCAGGGAAGAGTTTAATAAATAAGATGTGGCAAATGGAATCTGTGTTTTTAAAACGCACTGTTTTGTTTAATACATAACATAAAAATACTGAATTCAGTGCACAAAAGGCACACTGAAGTGTCTGCTTGAAATAGTGATTTTAATGCACGGCAGATATTAAATAAACCTTACTGTATTTGCAATATCGTCTGGTGAGGTCAAACAAAAAGCAAAAACCTAAATTACCAGCTTATTGCTTGAAGAAGTTAATCGTAGTTTTTCTTCAATCTCTCTTCCTATTTTCTGAACGGTCACTTGAGTTTGTTTGATTGCACACTGGGCCCGATGAAGTCTAAAGGATACAAAAGAATAAGACTTTAAATGAAAGGAGCAAATCTCACAGGTTGGTTTACTCTGACTTCATAAGTGTGCAAAGCAAACGTGTGTTGGAGTAATAACATAAATGAAGTGTCTGCCCTGAAGAGCTTACAATAGAATACAACAAAATATATAAAACAAATCAGTCTTACAACATTTATATAATAAAAAAGTCCTAAAGAGTTCCTGTTACCTGGATAGAAAAAAGCATTTTTTGGGTTCTTACTTTGTTCATACATTGTTGTACCTGCCTCTGATTGGCCATAACCAATTATGAATGTTATGCTAATTTTGCTTGGATTTTCAGTGTTCCTTCTCAAACATAACTTCCTGAAAACTGAAGAAATTATGCAAACTTTGGGGTAAGTTTATTAATGTTTATTTTAAGATTTGTTTCATATAATTTTTTTTCATACACTACTGATTCTCCTCTGTCAGATGCTTCATAATCCAGGAAACTTCCATATACATTTAAAATTACTAATAAGCCACACCGATGTTTTGTCTCAGCCATTACTTAATATTTGAAAAAATATACTTTAAAAAAGTAAAAGAAAAAAAGAAGAAAAAAAAGGAAAAAAAGGAAGAAAAGAAAAAAATATTTGAAATAAGCAAAGTAAAAAATAAATAAATACTAAATACAAATATTCCAATCTAAAACATTCATGATATGGTTTTCTTTAAGCAATGGAGATATTTGGCAATGGAAAAATGTAACATTTGTGTTTGACCACATTAAAATAAATCAACATTAAATGCAGGATTTTCAAAAAAGTGTAAATGAGTACAAGGCAGCAAAAAAATGTGCCTTCTGCTCTAAATCAGATGGGGGGGTGGGGGAAAGAGACCAGATGACTATAATGAAGAAACAGTCTCACCGTAAGGATAAGGTCACGTCTCGTTCCATGGATATTTATGAAGAATGTGCAGAGTATTTTTTCCCTAAAATTGTATTATATATATATATATATATATATATATATATATATATATATATATATATAAACATTTTTATTGTATTTATTTTTTTAAATAGGTTTTAACAGTTACATTTTATTAAAATAACATTTTAAGCTTTTTTCCACACTGAACTAAGCTATAATGCAATACGAAGTGCGCATAGAACCCAAAAAGATTTGATAAGAGTCGGATAGGCTTCTAGGAGTCTGGAAAGAAAACCTTTACAGAGATAAATTATACTTTGGAAAAATAGAAGGAAATGTCTACCTATGTATGTATATTTAAAAAATAAAGGCCTGGGCCCTCATTCAATCGAGATTTGGCCAATTGAATAGTGCTCTAAATAAGCACATAACATATATTTTTAAAGAAGTATTTAGTTAGTGAAAACCTTGCTTTTGGATAGATGTTTACTAACTAAAAACTTCTTTAAAAAATATATGCTATGTGGTTATTTAGAGTCCTATTCAATTAGCCAAATCGCAATTGAATGAGGCCCCTGGTATTTAGCCAAATCATGTCATTTTCACCTTAAAAATAAATAAATTATTGCCAAAATGTATCACTATCACACAACACAAAAAAATCTAATTTACTCCCTGGACTCCCCATTACCTGTCTGTCCCCACTCCAATTCATAATGAACACCTCCACTAGACTTATCTACTGAACGCAATGCTCTGCGTCTGCAGCTGCTCTCTTTCAGTCACTCCACAAGCTTCCCATGGCCTCTAGAATAAGATATAAAATCATGACCCTAATATATAAAGCACTCAACAACAGTGCACCCTCCTATATCTCTACCCCTGGTCTCAAAATACTCCCCCAACTGCCCTCTTCACTCTAATGACCTTCTTTCATCCTCTTACATTCTCTCACTCCCGCCATCAGGACTTTTCTTGTGATTCCCCTACTCTTTGAACTACTTCCCTCGCTCCACTAGACTATCCTTACCTCAAATCCTTCAAAACCTAAATAAAAAAAAACATATTTTAAAGAAGCTCATCACCTTCAGTCTCAATGTGCTGAACTCCGCCCTGTAAAGTATATCACTCACCCCCACAATCTACAGTGCAACACACAGACACCTCCACTTGCTTCAGCCTACTGCCTTATACACGGCCATCTTATAATCGATCACCCTCCTGTATAACACCTAGACCCTTTAGAGTGTAATGTTGTGAGTTTTCCATTTTGTGTCGGTCCTCTGGGAAAAAGCTCTATGTACGTTTGAATTTAAGCTCAGGCAGGGGCCGCCTTTCTTTTGCATTGGGTTAGTATCGTTTTTGCCTTGTACATCGCCACAGAATATGGCGTCTCAAATAAACAATAGTAATACTATTTGTTTTCCTTTTTTTTTATTATTCTAGTTCCATGGATCACCTAAACCACACCATAAGAATTAGATTATTATTTCTAACATGGAAAATACAGTATAAATTTAACTTAATATTTATTCTCAGAATTGGTAGTTTTTGTTGCTATATTCCCACAATCCTATATAAATGGTTTACTTACAATACAATGACTAAAATGAGGAGGCTCAAAGGGTTTTTTGGGTCCTGAAGCTCAGGTAAAAAATGATCTTTCCATCTCAGCAAGTGCACCAAGATATATCATTTAAATAATAACTTAAAACATGTGGCTAAACCAGCTCCAGTCATCCATATCTGATTGCACTGAACCATCAAGGAGCAGTCTGCCTTACAGAGGGATCTCCTGAGAAGGTCAGGGCTTAGAGAGATCACAGTGTACGGATAACTATGGCATCTGTGACACTCATTCAATCAGGAAGGAACATGGCAAATCTAACCTGTGCTAAGAAACGCAAGACGTCGCCCGCGGCGGATACGCTCGACCGAGAGACGAGAGGAAGCAACTTCAATCAGGATGAAGAAAAAAATATGTAGGTATGTGTGAGGTTACAAGCTGTGGCACTAATACGGAGAAAGCTGCACAGTCGCGAACATTAATATAGTTTTGGGTTTGCGTTATACTGCTGCAAAGTATAAATAAAATGAGTTGGATATTAAGAAGACGTGGAAAGATTGAGCTGAAAATGGTGTTTATTAGTGTTGGTGTCAGTAATCAGAGTCAAGTGTTATTAATATTGCTGGCAGCCAAAAAGCAGTAACAGAGGTTTTAGTCATACTTGTCTGCTAACGAGACCTTTGTACGTTTCCTATCACTAATAGAGTTGTCGTACTGCGAATTTGTGTTTAACGCTAACAAAATTGCAAGTAGAATCGAAAATTGAGACTTCAATCCAACGGCGCCGTCTTACATGCGAGCGGCGCAGCACTGTTCAAGCACGCAACTCTAAACACCCACCAAAAAAAAAATGTACAAAAAATTATAACATTTACACACAGCACAGGTGGAGACACAGGAAGCCTGGGAGTGAGATTGCAAGTGAATTACACCCATATTTGACGTTTCTGGTCACTCAAAAAAGCGAGGGGAAAAAAATGGCAGACGAAAAATGCAACAGCATAAAAAAGGAGGCTTCGCAAAGCCAGACTCGCAAAGCTTACAAAATACACAACGCTGAAGACAGTAACACTTACATGAACAACGCCAGGCACGCAGGACTTTGAAAATAAAACCTAGCAGTAGTCACCGAACGCCACACAAACATTCAGCACACACACACACACAGAGGAGAAACACACAGGGAAGGGTCAGGGGGGAGATGCTGGAAAGAGACACATGGCATTCCCAAGAACTAAACTTAACAAACCCTGCAATGAGCAGCCCGTAGAGTAGGCGAGAGGAAAGGCTTGCAATGGGCGCCAAAGGCACTCATCGCGTGGCTCATGATGATCACCGCGAGCGGGAGAGGCTTGCAATGAGCGCCAAATTTGCTCATTGCGAACCGCGAGATGAGCGCCAAACAGGCTCATCGTGGGGCTTGTAAAGAGCGCCGAAGGTGATCAGAGCAAAGAATGAAACTTGGAGAGGCTCGCAATGAGCGCCAAAGGTGCTCAGAGAAACCAAAGCCTCACATTGAGTGGCAAACAGCATTGCCAGCCTTACAATTTTAATCCTGTCATTTTTGATGGGCAAGTTCCTGGTAATATAGTGTGTGTGCGCGCATCTCCTTTAGAATGTAATCACTCAAAATAGTAACCTCTACTCCTTTTGTATCAACAAGTTTAGACTATACTGTTATGTCTAGCGAAAAAAAAAAAAAATATATTTATATATATATATATATATATATATATATATATATATATATATATATATATATAGTAAATATAAATTACATCTGTGTTCACATTTGAATGTCTAAAGCAAGCTAAAAAACCTGCTTCCAGATCAGAGTTCCGAGAAAAACAGTTATTACACTGCATTCTGGGAAGTTGAGCTGGGACACACAAATGTGGCCACAAATGCCTCGCTCTTCATTCCGTAGCCATCATCAAACATGGCTGTATTTCACAGCTTTAATGCAAAGCCAAGGTTGGAAAAAACCAAAGCTGAGTATCCAATCCATGTACAGCTGTTTCAAGCTTACTGTCTATCATCATCATGGAGTGGGATCTCAGCTTGTGTTGTGGAAATTATGAGTAGGTAGTTTATATATATATATATATATATATATATTAGTAAAGAGCAATGTGTAAAATGTAAGCATTTTTTAAAGGTACATGTCAGTTTGTGGGATCGATGTGTGCAAGTGTCTGGGCGTGGCATATAAAATCATATTGTTGAGGAATTCTGTATATTCGTAATTTAAAGTACATTTGAAAATCTCTTGCTCCAAGCACCTATGTAGGCATAGTGTCCTAGCCAATGAGCTGTACAGAGTTTTGCCCTAGCCAATCAGCTTTCAGTATCATGGCTGCCACCATCTTGGCCTCAGAGGGAAACATATTCATTGTTGTACCTGTCTGATTGGCCACAACTAATTATACATTTCATGCTAATTTACCTTGGATTTTCAGGGCCGTTCCTTCTCAATATTAACAGTTTGAAAGAAATAAAACAATCTTGCAAGTTTTAGGTTAAGTTTCTTAATGTTTATTTTGGAATTTTGTTATGATGAACTCCGGGTAATATCCACACCAATCTAACCCGGCCATATTAATATCAATAGATTGATCAAATTCACATGATATAAGTACAGTAATTTAAACTGGCTCAGAAGGAACGCTATATAGATAAATACATGTGCAATAGTATAACCAGCTCATAATTGTATCATCAGCAGTATAGCCAAGTGGTAACTGTTATTCTCAATAGATAGAATATAAAATCAGATTCCAACAAATACTCTCAATACTGTACCCAACAAACATTTATATCATCAACAGTCTAAACCAGTTTGTAATGGTATCAACTATATTATATATGAACAGGATATACACATCCCCCATACACAGTGTTCTAGCATAGTGCTGAAAACCTAGGATCCGCAAGTGATACCTCCTGTTTGGAAGATTCCACTTGCTGGATGTCACAAAGCTTTCTAGGGTCCCTTGAATAAGATAGGAAAGCCTATCAAGGATAATACTCAATCAAAAATCCACCACACAGAGCAATATATTTGGATTAAAAAAATCAACAACAAAAAAATCAAACAGTTATAAAGCTTTTAGCACATATTTTACAATTACAAATAACTAAACATAGAAATAGGTCATGGTAAAAATATAAAAAATATTTAAAAAAACAAAACCATTGCTTACAGCAACCACAGCTTGTGAAACAATCTTCAATCATACTATTTCCATTGCAATGAACTGCAGGCTATACTGTAGAAAGAATATAAAAAAAAATACTTATGGCAGATTAGTAATATTGCCTGACGGACCGTTTCGCTACAAACAGTAGTTTTGTCAAAGGCTCACTTCATACGGATTAATATTTAAATTGGGATTTTTTTTCTCCCCCATGTAAAAAATGTTTTCATACACTACTGATTCTCCTCTATCAGATACATTCACAAGCCAGGAAACTTTCAGATACCTGTAAGAATGAGAATAGTGCAGTCTCTGCACATATAATTATTGTAAAATTACATTATAATGAATGATCCAGTTTAGACACAGTTACCGTACGAGAGAGATTTAATTCCAACAGATATAATGAACAAGTCCATAAAATCTACACAAAGGATCAAATCAAAGATGTAAGACATCACTGTACTGGATTTAGTTTAGTTATTCAATAGCTGTAGACAACCTGTGAGGAACATGAAATAGAATCTGGCTATAGCTCATATTATCTTCATATTTCAACGAGCAAAAATTACAAAAGCCTACATCTTAGTGTGACTAAAAACATGCCAAAGTAAGCATCCAAAAAGAGAAATGACTTTAAGGGTCTGTAAAGCATGATTGCTAAACACTTTCACATAAAATATTATAATGTATATTTTACGGCTGTTTTTACAGACCATCAATAGTTTCCATACGTCTTCAAAGGAAGTTCAGAAAAGAAAGAAAAAAAAGAAAGAAAAAAAAAAAAAAAAGAAGGAAAAATAAAAATAAATCTTTTCTTGGTATATTTCAGTATAAAAAAGTACTTCTAAAAAGTATGGACTTTTAAAAAGGAAAGCATGTTTTAGAAAATTACTTTAAGCACAATGTTTAGGTGGTACTTTATGTATGTATACCAGGAACAATCTCAATTTTGCCTAATTTAAACTCATATATGCTGTGTAATCATTTTAAAATACGTAAAATGCCAGGCTAAATACACTGGGTAAAGTACAAAATTAGATGATGTAAAAAAAAAAAAAAAAAAAAACACCAAAATACCAAAATAAAATTGATGAAAAATGCAAAAGACACGCACAGGTTTCCAGGAATTTAGAGAAAGCTCTTGAAAATGATTGTTGCGGTTTAGTCGTGTCCAATTCTCAGTGACCATTTGGACACAGAAAGCCAGGCACATCTGTCTGGTTCTGGTTGTGATAATCCAAATGATTTTCTTGACAAAGATACTGGAGTGGGTTGCCTTCTTGAGTGGATTGTTATTTGTCAGACATCTCTGCTATCACGGTTGACCCTACATGGTATAAGCTCACTGCTTCATTGAGGTGCACAAGCCCTTTCATTACGACAAGGTGTCGATCCAGAAGGGCCTGGAAAATTATACAACATATCAAAACACTGATATCTAGCAACAAAACCTGTGCATATTCAGAAATAAACTGTTTCTGTAAACAACCAAGGCAAGCTTGATAAAGGTAAATTCTATATTGAGTGTCAACTTTCCTTTATATAAGTTCAAAAAGTGCACCTGGTATAAAACAGGAAATGAAATGCATAAAAAAAAAAAAAACTTACAACAAAATTAGGAGCCAGAAAGCAGCTAATATATTTAGACATTCATAGGCTATCTAAAAAACAGCAGAAACATTTTAGGAGCCACAAATCAAGAATCCATCCAAATAATCAAGAATCCATGTGATGCATATACAGATAAAAATACTGCCTGTGTTGTGTACTTATGATACTGGTTCAAGTCAATAACTCATGTGCTTTCCAATCAAGTCCATCATTTGCTTATCACAGTGAAATATCACACCAGACCTTACAGAAATCATAGACAGTAAGTAAGCAAGGTTAAAATCTCAAAATATTCATCCAGTTTCAAAGTATTTTTTTTTTTCTTGCATAAAATGTGAAGTTCCTAAAGCTTACCGTAGCTTTCCTCCCCAGAAGCAATGGTCTTAATTTTAATGGCTACAGTCACCATCTGCAGAGATCTTGTATCCAAGGAAAATAAAATCTGTCACTGCTTCCACTTCTTCCCCATCTAATTGCCAGGAAGTTAGATTGCCGTTTGCCATGATCTTCGTTTTTTTTTAACATTGAGCAGCAGGACAGTTTTTGCACTCTCTTATTTTACCCTCATCAATAAGTCCTTTAGCTGCTCCTCACTTTCATGCATCAGAGTAGTATCATCGGCGTATCTGAGGTTGTTGATATACCAGCAATATTGATCCCGGCTTTGGATTTATCCAGTCCAGCCGTACACATGATGTATTCTGCATAAGTTGAATAAATACAGGTGACAATATACAACCTTGTTGCACTCCTTTCCCGATCTTGAACCATTCTGTTGTCCCAGGTTTGGTTCGGACCGTGGCTACTTGGTCCACATACAGATTCTTCAGTAGGAGGATGAGATGATCCAAAAGCAAATGTATTCGTTCCATGGCTACATTCACCATCTGCAGAAATGGAGTAGGAGTAGGGCCACTCTTTCCCTTAAACAGTGCCAGACCTTCTTGGAAAGCCACCATACAAGTCCTGAACTGTGTGTAGATCAGCACTTGTATGCACCTTTCCTCAAGAAGAAGTCTGTTTCTTTGAGTGATAAATAAGGTAGACATACTCTGTGTTCCAGAACTTCTCATAAAGGTTCAATGATGTTTAAATCTGGGGAGGCCACAGAAGGTTTTACCATTCATCTGGTACTCATGAAAACACAACAGAATTTGCATAAACAGTTTGTATGAGGGAATTTCTTTACTGTAATGCCTTTACTTTTACACTATAAACAAAGGTCCATTGTTAGATCTATGGTATTCCCAGTAGTAACATACAGTTGTGAGAGTGGATCATAAAGAAGTCCGAGCGCCGGAGAAGTGCTGCTTTGAACTGTGGTTTTGGAGAAAACAGCTTAGAGTCCCTTGGACTGAAAAAAAAATCTAATAAATTCATACTACAGGAAATCAAATCAAAATGTTCACTGGAAGGTCTGATCATGAGTCCGAAGATCAAATATATTAGCCATGTCACGAGAAGACAGGATTCCCTAGAGAAGATTGAAGGCACACGAAGAAGGGGACAGCAGAGTTGTAGATGGAAAAATGATGGAATTGAAGCAATAAACATAAGCTTGAGGGAGCTCATAGAGGCAGTAGCTGATAGATGTGTCTGGCATGCTGCGTACATAGGGTCACGGAGAGTTGGACACGACTAAACAACAATATGAGGGCATAATTGTAATGAATATGGGAACATCATGAGGGAGCAGTGTTTGCACCATGATGTAAAATAGAGTTTATAAAAGTCTCACAGTCACAAGAAGAGCTGCCATGAGCCCAAACTAGATTACTTAGCCTATACTATTTAGAAGAATAAATAAGCCTACGTTTACACCAGCTTCCCTATAATTACTACAGGTTGAATTAGGTCAATGTTGGTTAACACTTATGCAGAAATAACTAAGAGCAGCAAGCCCAGCTCTAATTTATAAAAAACAACCTGATTATACTGAGTCACCCGAGGCAGCTCCTTTCCATTTGGTTTTAATTTAAGCCTACAAAAAAATGCAAGTTTAGGAGATGTCCAGAAAACAAGCTACACAACAGTGCCAGAGCTTGCCCAAGGTGGCTAGTTTCGGTTTATTACACACAATGATTCAAAGAGGCACAAGCTCCCAAGAGCTTTAACTCAATAAAACGGCCATCAAAAGTTGTTCGTAATTAACATGGAAGTGTAATCGTTACTATTCATCAGAAGTTAGGTCGTAAAACTGTTCCACGTGATTCTTGAATTCGAATTTTATTGTAGTCAACGGGATGTTTTCCTTATTGGTATATGTCAGTTTGTGGGATATCCAGTGTGTGTCTGATTGGGCGTCTCATATCAAATAGTTTTATTGAAGAATTCTGTATATTTTTAATTCAAAGTACATTTGAGATTTCTTGGAAAACTAGTATGGTAAAAAATGCCCTAACGTGCATGGATTAGATGTTCTTTACAAAAGATTAAGACGCCATTTCTAATAGTAAGTACAGGACGTGTGTGAAATCAGGGCTGAAATACATACCAGGTGGTGTTGCTGCCCTCGATTCCCTGCGCCATAATGTTTTCCCAAGGTGAACCACCAATGTCTGACATTGTAGGAGAAAACATGTAATTTTCGACCCCAACAGACTTGCCAATAAAAAGCTAACCATTCAAATAATTAATGAAGTGTCAACCAGAGGTTTGTTCCATACATCAGTAACATATCTTCTTTACATTGAGAATATCAAAGTTATACTTCATTAATGACATAGATCTCTCAACCGACAATGATATCTATGATTAAATGGCTCAATATACTCAATAATATAGCATGGGTACCCCACTAGTAGTGCGGGCATAATATGTATAAAATGTATAATAGGTGTTATTTTCACTTTTTATAGATTTAGACATGTAAAGATACAAAATGAAGTAGAATTTTCGAATGGTTAGCTGGCTCTTTTTTTGTTTTGGTCAATGGCCCACAAGTGGAAAGCGTTTCTAACCTCTGTGGGGAGACTGGGCTCCCCCAGCCCCCCCCCAAAAAAAAAACTAACAACCAAGGCAAAACCAAACCAAACCATGTGAATATTCTGACGCTGGGAAAGATTGAAAGCACACGAAGCAGAGGAGATGGATAGATGAGGTCAGTAAAGTAATGAACATGAGCTTAAAGATGCTTCTAGGGTCAGTGGATCACAGATGTGCCTGGCATGCTACAGTCCTTATGGTCTTGGATATGACAGAACAACAACATTAATCACACAGGTTTTAAAGGGTCACCCTAATTTTACAGAAACCAGTTTGTTGTGCCATTCTGGTGTGTCCTTAGAACAGCCTAAGTGGGCGTTGACAACTATTTTAACCAATCAGAATTAAATGAAATAAAAAAGTAAGATGAATGATGTTGTGGTATGGAACTGGAGTAGAAAATAACCTTTTCACTGACAAAGGAGTCAATTTGCCAAGGAAAAGGTTAACTGCAAGGGAAAGTGAATTTAGAATGCAGTGGCATATGAAGCTTTTGAATTCCTTCTGTGGGCTGTTGTATAAAATTATAAAAACGTCTAACACTGTAGCCTTAATAAATGTGATTTAAAAAAAATAAATGTTTACACTGAAATCAATTATGCGCGTCTTGGAATAAATTTTTCTCCTAACCTTACCAGCGCTGCACCTCTCCTATCTTTTTCAAAGCTCTTATCTAAAATAATTATGCCTGATCCAGGGTAGCATTTAGCACATTGCCAAGAAACTTTAAACCAGTCTCTTACAATTGCAAAGTGGTTGATAAAATGTCCACGCAGTACAGGAGTGGATTTTACGTCACTGCCGATGACGCACTGGACAAACATACAGATTAAGCGTCTTTCTAGTTTTTGTCGCTTTTTGCAGCAGATAATCCAGCATAGCTGATGCAGCAGAGAACTGGATACAATTGAATGAGAGCTTTGTGTGTGTGTTTGCTTTGCTCGGTCGTGTCTGACTCTCCGTGACCTCATGGACCAAAACACACCATGCTGATCCACTTGGTATTCATAACGGAGTGGGTTGTCAGTTCCTTCTGAAGTGGGGCACAGCATACAACAGCTCCTGATATTCCTAGGTGGTTTCTCATCCAAGTACAGGCCAACTCCAACCCTGCATGGCTTCAGGGTGGAGTGACCTCTTGGTTCCGACTGGAATCGAACCCAAGTTGCAGCAGTGAAAGCACCGAACCACTGGACCACCAGGGAACGTCAGAGCTTTATTAGTATAATAAAAAATAAAAGTGGGCTGGTTTTGTTTCACAGATTGCAATTAAAGGAAAATGAATTGGGGGCCACACATTACCTGCTGTCCTTGGCTGAGTGCACTGGTATAATGCAATAATCCCAGGGAACAGATAATTTAATTAATCATTGATCATTAATAATATTTCTATTCAATGAATTAGAAAAGCAATATTTATTATTATATGAAAAATTACTTTCAAACAAACATCTAAACCTTCCGTTGCATGGTGGCCTCCACCCCTTATGAGGTCATGAAAGGGCAGGCGCATCTCCAACTGGTCATACAAAGCTTGGGTACCATATTTAAATAACATTTACTGTTGGTTTATTCCCTATTAGCAAAGTACAAATATAAGAAAGGCCATTAATAGAACATGCTTGGCATAAGCAATTCGACAAGGTTTTGTAAATCTTTCTTTAGATGATGAAAAAGTGATTAATATAATATTTGAGTTACTTATTTAACACATTGAAGAACAAATAGATAAAAAAAGTCAAAGACGACATAAATATATACATCTAGGATATGCCGAATACTGGAATAAAGAAATGTACCAAATTAGAAACACCTAATGAATAAAATGAACTCTATTCATATAAAATAGGAAACTGTAATTAATATAAATGATACCTCTGAACAATATATGGATTTTTAATTATAACATTTTAATTTGTATCTAGATTAGTTTTTAGGCAAGTAGTACACAAATAAATGTGTTCTAATATCAACATATCATTTGGCAATAGAATATATTCTTATGTATGTAGAAAATAGAATAGAAATTAACATTAAATTCAAAATGATTTACAAATATGTTTTCTTCCTATACTGTATTAGTAATCGCGGTTACGATTCTGTTATTGTAACGTATTTTAATTTATATTGTAATACAATTAAAATATATGTTTAGAAAAATAAAAAGCTTGTGTACTTGCCAAAGTAAACCAAGTGTCCATCCAATGAAGACCATATGCTCTAAGCTTGTGTCTAACCATTTAGGACTGCGGCCCAGGCAGGGGTGGAGTCAAGCAGGTCTACTGAAGGTTTATTTAATATTGAATGCTGCTTTTCTACATCACTGAATATGAGTTGTATTAAAGATCAATGTCCGGTTAAAACATCTATTTCCTTTTAGGGCACTACAGTGATCTTTTACCCAATGGGTCATAAGAGGCCCTCAAGTAACAGCTTCCTCACTTGTCTTAAAGAACTGAACAATTCTGAGGAATGTTATTATCTATTATTATTTCAGCATGATTTTGTATTGTAAGACTAATGTGCAATCTGGTTAAATGATAAAAATATAGAGGGCTTTTATATATTTAGCCCATTTTAGGCAGGTTTAACCAAACTTACATATATTAAATACTTAGGGATTTATGGAGAAAACGATTACAATCCGAAGAAAACCATTTAAGTGTATTTATGTGATCATTAATACGATTATGAAATGTATCCCAAAGACTTCAAATACTTAGAAGCTAAACCATGTCAAGACAAGGTTACAATAAAAGAAGATTCTTGGTAGGCAACAGCTTGCAAATGAGGGCATTAAGTGCTCTTTATTTATCTTCCAAAATCCATTTACAGGAATCTCACCAAATCGTAGGAGCCTTAAGACAATATGGAGAGCTTTAGTCTAGGAATGTAAGTATTTAATGTGTTTTAGAAAGGCAAGGACTCATCTTGTCAGCCTAATAAAGTGCAATGTTATGAATATAAGATTTGAGTGATAGTTAGAAGGGTTTTATATTATAAAACAACAAAAGAAACAAGTTGGATTTATTCAGAGATCTAAACACCACCTCAAGTGCGCTCAAGTGATTGTTGTATGAAGAATGTAAACTAACAATGGCTGCTCTATATTACGGTAACTGCTAGACGCACATTTTTTATTTAATTAAATATTATACATAAAATGAAGTGAATACGTAAATTGTAACTAAATGCACAGAGTAGGAGCACCATCTTGTGGCAAAGTACAAGAACTGCAGCCCTACGAGAATGGAGTTTGGGAAAATCTTCACTGTGAAGGATATAAGAACTAATTGTCTCTATATAGATCGTATAAATATAATGTTGTGGTTAAAAGCCTTCCAACAGATCTATAAGACGAGTTAGGTGGCAGCCCCACAACGATGAGATCCTTTTAAGGTTGAAACAGCTTTTTGAGGGCAGTTTTTTTTTTTTTAACTCATTTGCATGTCCTTGTCCAGTTTCCCAGAGTGCAGTGCTACTAATATAAGTTTTGAGCAGGATACTTTGAGGAATGCTGTGGGAGAGGGACATTTACATTTCTGCATGACAGGGTTTGCCAGGGGGAGGTGTTCAATTCCAAAAAATCCAGTGATTAAAAGGTTGATAACACAAACACACCACTCGGGTTACAAGTTGTCAGTAAGAGTTGTAGTTATACCAAAACATTCCAACACAAATACCCTTAAAGGCATATCCAAGTGTCATGGATTAATACATTTCTGCACTCTATAGGCAAAAAGCAGCCTATGTGTATGCAGCACATCTCATAAAACATTTATTTTTATTAATATTTAAAAATACCTCTAATGATTATGTTGACACCTCCAGGGGGTGACTACACAGGCATCTGATCCCCCCAATCAGCATGCAGCATCCGGGGAGCATTATTAACCCACTATTTACCTGCTGTTGCTTTCTCGGCAAAATCTCCTAGCAGCAACACTTAGCACACATCAGTAATACACTACATATCCCAGTCTACTTTGCAACATAAACAGGAACCTAGAGTTAATGCAAAAGTTTCAGCTAACTTGATTGGCAAAAACAAATCATTTTAAATTTGATGCTAATTTAGCCTTGGTTTGGAGGGTGTTAACCTCGATTTGCAACTGTCAGAAATTACAAGCGATTTTGCAGACTTCAATGTAAGTGTTTAAATATTTATATGGGGATTTTTTTTCTGCATAAACTACTAATTCTCTATCAGATGCAGGTATAATCCAGCAAACTTACATATCCTATAATTCATATAGTGTATAACTATATGGAAGGGAAAACTGTAAATAAATACTGTATATGGAAACCTGCAAAGGTACAGAAGATTCTATTATCCAGCTATATGCAGATGATATTAAGAGATACCAATGTTCTACCAAGGTAACGATATTATAAAACTATAGAGTAGAGGAATAGCTATTGAGTGATAAATGCCTCAATGCTGTATTGCTTGTCTAGGTAAATAATATCCCCAAAATTAAAGCATTGCAACCAGGATCCCTCAGTGTGTATTCTGCCTCCCTTATACTAGTAAACTAGCTAGACTGCATAATTGTTAGATTCAGGGAAGGGACTTTAAGCTATGGGCCGGATATGAAAACGCTAGCTCTCTGCTTCGCATCGCGCTTTATGTTGCCAGCCTTTAAAAAGGTATGATGGGAAGGCAGGCGTAACCCTTACTGAAATTTAAGAAACGTGCATCGGGTCCACGCAGGAACGCCGTCGCGGGTCAATGACGTCATTTGTTTGCATCTAGACCGTGGCGTGCGTAACAGAGAGCTTGCGTTTTCATATCAGGCCCATAGCTTAAAGTTATTTTTGTAACTTCTCTGCTACCTATGTCTATATATTTTAATATTGATTTTAACAACCATTAAAAGTTAAGTTTTATTATTTAGATTATTCTTTTTTTCTGAGATTAGGATTTTTAGGTGTGCCCTACAAAAAGGATCTTTTCTCTCTCTCCACATAATAAACGTATATATCCCTCTAAGAATTAAGCATTATTGTAAAAATATTTTATGTCCATAGTTTGCACAGCTGCTAATATTGTAAGCTTGTTAAGTATTTCAAAATGTGAACCCTCGCTTAAATGTCAACTATTTTTAAATTTGCTGACAAAGTAAAACATGAATAGAGTTGGGTCATGTGTGTTTCCAGTGACAAGAGGGTGGAGGGATTGGGGAGAATAGGACAGAAGGTCAGAGTCTTCGTTTGTTATCTGGATAAGATTAAAATGAACACCACACCCTCCCACCTCTCCACATTGGCCTAGAGGAAGGATGTTGCAGCAAAGGATTCAACCTTTGTCTCCAGAAATGTAATTGATCCACTCACACACAACTTCCACAAATGTATCGCGGATACCCCTAGGTTACTACAGAGGCATCAAAATATTTTTTACTAATTAAAAACAAATGTATGTTTTGTTCCAGCTGAATTATACATATATATATATATAGTGGTCCTCTAAAGAAAAAAAAAATGTACATGTCTTTAGGAAGGTTTAACAGTAAAAACTAAACTTTGTCTAATTTTAATATTTTTTTTTTGTTACTAGGCCCCAAAAGAAACACACACTTATTAGGTATGTACTAAGATGGCAAAAGAAGAAACACGCCAGTGTTCTCGCCATCCCAATTTAGGCGGGCACACCACCCACTCAATCATAAGCGCTGCCCAGTATGAGAAGCAAAACAACACACATTCTACAACTATATACCGACCCAGCTCCTCCTTCATGCCACATGGTTGGCCAAAATGTATTTGGAGTACACTGCACACTTATGGGTTTAGATGATGGAATAGTAAGAATAAATAAAAACCGAAACATTATATATATATATATATATATATACACATACATATACATATACATATACATATATATATATATATATATATATATATATATATATATATATATATATATATATATACACACACACACACATACACACCGTATTTATCGGCGTATAACACACACTTTTTCTCCCTGAAAATAGGGAGCAAATGATAGGTGCGTGTTATACGCCGATATTCCCACCCCCCTCCTCAACCTAAACCCCCCTCCTCAACCTAAACCCCCCCTCCTCAACCTAAACCCCCCCTCCTCAACCTAAACCCCCCCTCCTCAACCTAAACCCCCCCTCCTCAACCTAAACCCCCCTAAATACCTCCCCCTCACTTACCTGCTTCTGCTCCGGCCTCCGCTCCTTCACCCGGCGCGCATGTGACGTCACATGCGCGCCACGTCATTAGCATATACCGAATGAGGAGGGGGGTTGAGGAGGAGGGGGGTTGAGGAAGGAGGAGGAGGGGGTTTGAGGAAGGAGGAGGAGGGGGTTTGAGGAAGGAGGAGGAGGGGGTTTGAGGAAGGAGGAGGAGGGGGTTTGAGGAAGGAGGAGGAGGGGGTTTGAGGAAGGAGGAGGAGGGGGTTTGAGGAAGGAGGAGGAGGGGGTTTGAGGAAGGAGGAGGAGGGGGTTTGAGGAAGGAGGAGGAGGGGGTTTGAGGAAGGAGGAGGAGGGGGTTTGAGGAAGGAGGAGGAGGGGGTTTGAGGAAGGAGGAGGAGGGGGTTTGAGGAAGGAGGAGGAGGGGGTTTGAGGAAGGAGGAGGAGGGGGTTTGAGGAAGGAGGAGGAGGGGGTTTGAGGAAGGAGGAGGAGGGGGTTTGAGGAAGGAGGATGAGGGGGTTTGAGGAAGGAGGATGAGGGGGTTTGAGCAAGGAGGATGAGGGGGTTTGAGGAAGGAGGAGGAGGGGGTTTGAGCAAGGAGGAGGAGGGGGTTTGAGCAAGGAGGAGGAGGGGGTTTGAGGAAGGAGGATGAGGGGGTTTGAGCAAGGAGGAGGAGGGGGTTTGAGCAAGGAGGAGGAGGGGGTTTGAGCAAGGAGGAGGAGGGGGTTTGAGCAAGGAGGAGGAGGGGGTTTGAGCAAGGAGGAGGAGGGGGTTTGAGCAAGGAGGAGGAGGGGGTTTGAGCAAGGAGGAGGAGGGGGTTTGAGCAAGGAGGAGGAGGGGGTTTGAGCAAGGAGGAGGAGGGGGTTTGAGCAAGGAGGAGGAGGGGGTTTGAGCAAGGAGGAGGAGGGGGTTTGAGCAAGGAGGAGGAGGGGGTTTGAGCAAGGAGGAGGAGGGGGTTTGAGCAAGGAGGAGGAGGGGGTTTGAGCAAGGAGGAGGAGGGGGTTTGAGCAAGGATGAGGAGGGGGTTTGAGCAGGAGGAGGAGGGGGGTTTGAGGACGAGGAGGGGGGTTTGAGGAGGAGGAGGGAGGTTGAGGAGGAGGAGGGAGGTTGAGGAGGAGGAGGGAGGTTGAGGAGGAGGAGGGAGGTTGAGGAGGAGGAGGGAGGTTGAGGAGGAGGAGGGAGGTTGAGGAGGAGGAGGGAGGTTGAGGAGGGAGGTTGAGGAGGGAGGTTGAGGAGGGAGGTTGAGGAGGGAGGTTGAGGAGGGAGGTTGAGGAGGGAGGTTGAGGAGGGAGGTTGAGGAGGGAGGTTGAGGATTTTGCGTCAAAGTTCTTTATGAGGTGCGTGTTATACGCCAATAAATATGGTATATAATATATATATAATAAAATATAATATAAATAAAAATTACATCTGTGTTCACATTTGAACGTCTAAAGCAAGTTAAAAAACCTGATTCCAGCTCAGAGTTCTGAGAAATGTATTTATTATTTATTTAATTTTATTTTTTTTAAATATAGCCATTTTGCATAGATATGATTTAAACAAAATCACATTTAGCACTGCTCTTGCATTCTCTTTTTTGGAAAAAAGTTCAAAATCATACCATCTTCAACAAGCTATATAACTTAGTGGACAAAATCAAGTTAAGAGGATATAAAAGTTTTATGGATTTTACTTGGTATATAATATCTCTGTGTATCCATTTACTTTTATGTACTTTATTTTATTATGAAGGGAATAGAAGCTGGGTCTTTACTGCCTAAAATAAAACAAATAGCCCCTATATCTGTCTGCCCATGGCCGCTCATGAAGACACAGACTCTACTTGCTGTGCCTCATACTAGCCAATCCGTGACCATCTTTCTGCAATACTCTGCTGAGACATTATTATTATCCTTTATTTATAACGCGCCAACAAATTCCGCAGCGCAAATGATCGTTGATAGGCTAGTATACTGCACACCCAGTAATACAGAGTCTGTGTCTTCATACGCTGCAGTGGACAGACCCATACAGGGACTATTTATTTTATTAAGAAGGGTTTATAAGGCCTACAAAATATTTGTTTTAAAAGTATATATAAATATATACACTGGTATATTATAAAGCTAGTAAAATCCAAGAACCTTCCACATCCATTTAAAAGGAAGTTGCAGCATGATAGACTAAGCTGAAAATTGCTGAACCAAAATGGCAAGCCAACACAAACACGCACACACATGGTGGTTGTGTAAAGAAGTGTTGGAGCTTTCTACACCCTGGCTGTAAACAAGTAGGAACCCCATGCAGTGCTGACAGGAATATACCACCACCTAGAAGCAGCATTATTCCAGCATTCCTAACAGATCTGCAGCATGGCTGCCAGGAAATGCCTGGCTCTTTAATATAGCCAAACGACAAGTGCCATCTTGTGGCTAATGTTAGCAATACAACACACATTAGTGATTTATGCACCACCTTAAATCGCAAGAAAACATTACTGCAATGTTTATATCTACTCAAATATTGTGCAGAGATCAAAGAGCAAAAGTACACCTAAGAGAGAAATAGATAAAAGATAGCCCATTAACCAATAGTATCATCTAAAAAACAATAGATTAATTTTATGTCAAGGTATAAAAACAATAATAATATACTATATTATATATAATTGAAGAGTGAAGCAGCCGTGAATGTCCAGTAATTTAGCCATTATTAATTTAACAACTTGCCCGTCAAAAATGACGGCAATAAAAATTGAAGCCTGGCAATGCTGTTTGACACACAGTGCAAGGTTCTCTCCCCTCTAACTTGCAGGCCTCGCGATGAGCGCCTTTAGTGCTCATTGCGAGTCTCCTCCCTCTACTTTACAGGCCTGGCGATGAGCTCTTTTGGCGCTCATTGCGAGCCCCGCAATGAGAGACTTTGTCGCTCATTGCAGGCCGCAACCAGCCACACAATGAGCACCTCCGGCAAGCCTCTACTTTACAGGCCGTGCGATGAGCACCTTTGGCACTCATTGCGAGCCTCTCCCCACTTTCTCCCTCCCCTGTTTTTCCCCTCCCTTATCTCCATCCCCAGTCACGTACAGGCCTTGTGATGAACTTGTATTGGTTCAGAGGGGAAGCTACGCTACCAATGACGCTTGCAGCCCCGTATGCTTAAATAAGCCCGCAAATAAGCTCCTTTAGACTCTGCAGCCTTTGAAAAAGTCACGTGGATGGTGACGAAATCGGTTAGGCGCAGAGGTTTAGTGAGTCGGACATGAGCTGCATGGAATCGAGCGGATGGTATCGTTCATTTTCTAATCTTGTTTTGTGATGATGGATGTGAGGTTTCCCGCGGGGGGGTTACCCCCTCGCTGACCATCAATAATACACTCGATCTTTTGATAGAGAGGGAAGCCGAGTCCCTTTAAGTATAAACGATAACCGTTCATGCAAACCGACCTATTATTTTTAATTGTTTTTAAATAAGCTCAAAACAGGGTCCTCCATTTTTGGAAGGTTGTTAATGTTGTATTTTTCCTTGTTTTTTATCCCCTGTATTGCGCTACAGAATATGTTGGCGCATTACAAATACAAGTTAATAATAATAATAATAATAATAATAATAAAATAAGTGTTATTTATTTTGAGCCTCTTTTTTTGGCATTTCGATGATTGGGGCAACCTGTTTAAGATTTGCCATCACTAGCAGAAGTTTATTGTTACTTACACTTATATATATTTTTTCTGTGCACAACATCTTTTTATAAAACATTTTACTTAGATATCCATTTATATTTTTTTGTTTATCATAGTGTATATTTTACACCACTTCATAAATTAGGAGTTAAATTCATAGATAGTCACTACTTTTTTCTTCCTATACATATTGATTTTCATCAGAATTTTTACACTTTTTTCTGATATTGGTGGTCACTTCTTACCCTCTATCAAGAGGCTTATGTATGGTTATTAGCATTCTTTTTTTCACCTATTAGCATCTTTTCATTATCACCATACACCTGTTTAAGGTATTTCATTTATGTTTCCATTTTTTTCTGTTAGTGGTGTTACATCTCATCATAGAGGTATAGACTTACATCTTGTTCCCATTCCAAGGGAATTATAGATATTTATTATCTTCTGATAATATCCCTTTTGTGCTCTTTAAATCAGTTGTTTACATGGATTAGATTTAGAGTTTTTTTAATAATGAGTATTGCAGTATATTATGATACCTTTTGTATTGGACAATTGTCTTATTTAGAGTGACAAGCTTTCAAGAGCTTTAATCTCTCTATCAAGTCTAAAGCAATACTACATGAGATTGAACCCTCAGTTTGAATTAAAACAGCAGATGCAGAGAGAGTGGAGACAGCATTGACATCTGGTAAATACATATAGGGGGAATAAACACAACATAGTAAAGGAAACAGATACACATATTATAAACACATATACAACAATATATACATGAAAAACCATAGCACTGTAGTCCACAGACATATCTTTCCTGTAGGACAAACATCTCACTAAGAGTGCCAACCTGTTATGATATAGTAATAAAGAAAAAAAAAAAATCACATGAAATTGTGATAATGTGTTTGAAAACCCAAGTCCATATTAAGTCCTGTATTTTTAGTGTTGAAGAATGTGATTGTCTTTATTACAAATGCTTTTCTCTCCTGGATGTTTTTAAAATAGTCTTTTTTATTTTTAGGTGTTTGGTGGAGTGATCATTCTGGCTAAAATGTTGTTCAAATTGGGTACACCAACGCTCTTCATTATGCTTTTTTATTGAACGTCTGTGTAAATTCATCCTTTGGTGCAGTTTTTGGCAATGTAACAGCCTGTGTCACAAAGTACACTGTATTATATAAACTACATTGGAGGATGGGAATGTATATGGTCCTGATGTTATAGGTCTTGTTATGTCATTTTGATTATAAATTGCATCTAATAATACACTATGGTAACTTGAGACCCAATTTATCATACCTAAGCAAAGAGAAGACCCCATATGAATTTCGGACAGCGCTCTGGTCCACCTGTAGACTGTTCCTCTGAGAATCTGCACTGTTCTGAAAGACAGGTTACATTTCATGATAAGCTGATAATCTATTATGTATGATCCGACAACGTAACCATAACCAGACAAAGCCTTAGTTTTGATGTGTGTGTATGTATGTCTATAATACAAGCCGCACTTTTTATCCCCTGGAAATTACGAGTGCGGCTTATATTCACGACCATAAAAACTATTGCAGATATGTGAGCTTGAGATTATTGCGCAATTAATTCTGATGTCATTCATCGCTTTCCCCCGTAATTTACACTGCAGTATTGATTTTTAATTTGCATTTACGGTGCTACATTTAACCCACTTGTGAGTCCTATTTGGAACCCATAGGATTTTCTTTTACATTTGCCGTTTACAGGTGTGAGTGCCTGTGGAATTGTAGCAATTGAATAGCGATTTGCGATTTTAGCGATTCTAACGTTTTGAGAGCTACGATTTTTGGCCTGTAACCCACATAAGACATTACCATAGATACTTTTTAGAAAGCCAGTTTCTCTCCAATTTTAAGGGAGCGGCTTATTATTCAGATATCATCTTTTTTTTTCCTTGAATTTCACAGGTGCAGCTTATATTCGGGCCAATACGGTATAATGAATTAAATGCTAAAATGAAAAAAGTAAATCCACAAAGTTCCACAATGTCCATGAGCTTTAGACTCATTTGCAGAGTATAAATTGTAAATGCTCCACAATTACAACGTTCCTTACCTTACTTTCAAATGAAGCACCGTAATATCCATCATTAAGGCCAAAGATGATTTCATTTTGGTTGCAAGCATGAATCTAATAGAGAGAATAAGGAGTCTACATTAATCATTCACATTGTGTACGGAGCTATAAAAACACAAAACATTGCACAATACAAAGCTACACTTTACAGAAACTAGACTAAAAATATCTATATGCAGATTAAGCTGATTCAGCAATAAACCTTAAACTAAAGAGAACTGAAAACAGAGCAAAGACAACATTGTAATTGCATGTCTTTAAAATTATTTTAAAAAAATGTAGTTCTTCAAGAGAGTTTGTATATCTTGTGCCCCTTAAAGTCCCATATGTTTACACAAATCTATCTCTAGCCATCTATAGACACACACACACACACTACAACTGTGTTGTGCATTAAGAGGTCCCTAACATTCAGAGAACCATCATTTATAGCCAGGGATTGGTATCTGTATGGAGAGTGTGATGAGACATTGTTGTGTTACAGCCCTATATACTCTTCATTAAGACTGCATAATAAAATTACGCTTTGTCTACAGTATTAGTCATGTTGTTGATTTTGCTCCTTAAGATCGGATCGCTGTATGACACATGTAAGTAATGCAACAGAAAAATTCCATAACATTTACATATATATCCAGACTTTTGCCTGAGTTATAAAACAAATTTATAACTATTATTATTATTTTTATAATTACAGGAAAAACTAATTTTAAACAATGAACGCAATTTAAAGAAGAAAGTAATTAGCCTGAGCCTGATGGTCACCACTGAAAACTTCTCCCTGGAAGAGCTATGTCCGCTCTCCCCCACCCCCGCTGACCGTTCCAGCCCCTGCTAATTCCATCACCAGAGGGAGGGAGTTTAAAAAAATGGACTGTATATCTTGATAACATGCTTGTGGAATTATCTTGTGGACAGGAAATTCTAATAGTATAAGTGAGTAAACTAGTTTAGAAGGGACCTTTGAATATGTTTAAGTTTGTCAAGTAATTACCAGCTCACCCTGTGATGGGATTAACTCCCACACCCCTCAGATTGGCCAGTGAGGTATTACAGGGGGCGATTGAGATAAGTGATTAAGGGCAAGTAATTTAATCTCGTTTGTGGGATGAACCAAAGTTGTATTCTTCTATTTGCTTATAAATGTTCCAATTTTTCTAAGGAACATAATCATGGTGTTCTCTCTTTTATGTATATGTTATATAAACGGTTTGTTATTTTTAACCCCTTGATTCCTCATCTGCATCCTGATGTCCTGGAATAGAAACCAGTCACCAAGAGGCCCACCCACTCCACGGTGCAAGGGAGGATTCCTGTAGCCAAGGCAGGAGGATTCCCAGAGCTGAATCTGACCCATAAAACACATTCTGAGTGTGTGCTCCACTTATGAAGATCAGTATACAGTTACTATTACTTACCTGTGGACCCAAATATTTCAGCCCATCCAGATTCACTTTCCACTCAATTAGCAATCGATAGTCTTCATTTTTTCCACCCCATATCCTCACAACAAAACAGGACACGGATGTATCCAGTCGGTCCGGCATTAAACCAAAATCAAGGCTTCTCCATGTAGGGTTCTAAAGTGAATAATTAAAAAGGGAATACATTTATTATATAAATTCTAAACCATTACAGTATCATGGGATCTACTTTTTAGGTGGCCTAACCCACTCAGCCTGGTGTTAAGTGGACCTCACAGTCAAGAACCGGTTACAAAATATATTCATACACACTCTACATTCCTTCAACCTTGCTCTTCCTCCAACGCCCACTCGCCAAAAACAATGGGCATAGCTTTCTTTGCCAAGGGCAATGAGATCTAAATCTCTGCACCGGCTGAAACTGTAGTGTTGGCCGTCACCGAGACAGAGTTGGCACCAACATCCAAGTAAACAAATCCTCATTTAAGAGCCCAAATTCAATATCAATTATATTTCAGCTATTCAAATTGATATTTTATACTTTATTTATATAGATTTTTTCTATTTCTATATATAATAATATGAACAACAATTATTATTTTGTGCTTTAACTATGCACTGCCATGTTTAATGTAATCATTAGACAAAACATATGATTCACATTATTTTAAATAACAGGCCATTTATTTATTTCTGAACTTAAACCCCAATTCAGTTATTTATATGCTTTATTATAGAATGCGCAAGTTAACTTTGTATAGAACTTGTGATTAACATTTGCTGCATTCAAAGAAAAAATACAATTCTCAGGAAAAAATGGAAATTATGCTCTAACTTTTGCTCCTGTCCTTTTGTCATTATAACAAACAGCAGGCAAGATGCCAAAATCTCTCATGTACCTTGTCTTGAGGAACCTATTATTATCATCTTTTATATAGGGGGGCAGTAAAAACATGGATAACAAAATGTAATTGGACAAACATACATAAGGAGTTGACGACCCTGCCCTTGAGCTAACAATACATATGCCCTTTGTATTAGAGTGCTAATGAGAGCTTGTAAACTTACAGACTAAAGGATTAATAAAACAAAAGGTGAAGTAATTAAAATAAGAAAACAAGGGCTTGGCATGACATTGAAAAGAGAGTAGAGGGTTAATTAGTAATTAAGCCTTTGGGTGTATCGGATGTGCAACATTGAGTTGATAGTGAAGTAAGCTGCACTATAAAAGTAACAAATCATAGGTGGGTGGGTATGGACTGGGTAGGTGGGAGGGCACGTTATACGAGTTCAGAGGCAGAAGAGAAGGTGTGTGAGGCTCTAGGTCTGGAGAGAAAAGAAACGAAGGTGAATGGAACTGGGAAATATGTAATTTGGCCAGTGATTCTGCTCAGGTTGATGTTAGGAGACCCCGTTTCATTGGCTAAGCCCATTCAGAAGTGACTGTTCAATCTTGATAGTGAATGGATCTGGGAAAGGTCAGCTGTTCAGTGACTCTGCTCGGGGGTCATACCATGTATCTGTGTCGCTGGCTGAGCCCATGCACAAGTGACTGCTCAGTCCTGATGGCGAATGAAACTGGGAAATATGTATGTTGGTAGTTGTTTCTGCTCAGGTGGGCGGTATGAGACCCAGTGGCGGTGGCTATCCTATCCCTATCTATCCCTTTAATGAATATGGGCCAATGCTGGTCAAAACAAAAAAATAAAAAAATATGCACACCAAAAATCTTACCAGGGAGTCCTTGATCACTTCACTCTTGTAAATTTCTGAAATAAAAACACAACCATCTATTAAAAAAGCAACCATTGTATCTGTCCACTGATGTAATGCATACAGGAGGTAAAGTCAGGACATGTATTGAGTGCTTCTGTGAGAGAATGTGAGGAATGTCCCATTACTTCCTGGTGTCACCTCTGCCTAGAGACAATGATGAGATAAATGCTGCAGGACGGGTTTATAGTTACCCATAAACTTCACACTATCACATATATAGTTGTGAGCAATATGGGTTGTTGCTAATGCTTGGGGGGTCGCGCAGCGAGGGCCACAGTTGCTGGCAAGGAGCACCAAATGTGCTCCTTGCGCTGGTGGAGATGAGCGCTGACCCCGTACAACTTAGGCAGTGAGCGTTGAAGGCTCAAAACGATTTGCCCTTGCGCATGCAGCCTATTTACACTGCACACTTGCCACATTGCTGACATTTACACCTCAGGTCAGCAACAATCCAAATGTACATTGTATGTTGCAGGAAATTACAAATAGATTGTTAGCTCTTCAGGATATTGATTGCTGGATATATTAATTAGAAAAAGGTAAAGTATATTAATGTATTATTTAATGAATTTTTTTTTAAAATATATATATATAAAAAAAAAAAAAAAGAACAGGGGAGAGGCTCGCAATGAGCACCGAAGGTGCTCAGACGACCAAAAGTACATGAGGTGAGAGGATCGCAATGAGCGCCAAAGGCGCTCAGCGTGGAGCTTGCAATGAGCGTTGAAGGTGCTCAGATGACCAAAAGTACATGACGGTAGAGGCTTTACCATAGCTCAATAGTAAATCTATGATTAATTGCAGGGATGAAAATATCTGTATCACAGGGGTTGAACAGAATGCAGTGATACAATATAACTTTTCTAATTTTAAAAGATTAGATATGTTTGTCGTTTAGTCCCTTAAAGCTCCCTAAAGCTCATGTTAGTTGCTTCAATTGCTTCATCAATTTCCACCTCTTCCCCTTTCTGCAACCTTTCCTAGTATCCGAGTCTTCTCTAGGGATTCCTGTCTTCTCATCCTATGGCCAAAATATTTGAGCTTCACCTCATGATCAAACCTTCCAGTGAACAGTTTGTAATGACTTCCTGCAGTATTGATTGATTGGATCTTCTTATAGTCCAAGGGACTCTAAGCAGTTTTCTCCAACACCACAATTCTACGGCGCTCAGACTTTTCTATGGTTCAGTTGTCACATCCGTATGTTACTACTGGGAATACCATACTTTTTACTGTGGATCTTTGTTGAGAGTGTAATATTTTTACTAGCTTGTCCAAACTTACCATAGCCTTCCTCCCCAGAAGCAAACATCTTTGCATATTATAGTATATGATGATAAAATATATTTACTAGTCATATGTTTTTTGGACAAAGGTGTCCTCCACTAGTGAAAAAGTTAACTTCTGGTTCCTAGATCCATTAGATACTTTTCACTTGCAGGGCTGGCATTGGATCAAACATACTGATTATTTCACTCTTGTTGAAACATGGCACAGCCCTCAGATTCACTAAACCTTGCAGTGACTACAGTGCATCAACATCAATATCAGAGCTCTGCTTTGCAACACTGATATTCTTACTAAAAGGGATATGGAAGATTAATGAATGTTATTAGGTATATAATATCCTGTTGTATGTATTTACTTTAATGTACTTTATGTTATTAAGAAGTGCTTATAAGCTGTTTTTACTGCCCAAAATCAAATAGTCCCTGTAGGGGTCTGCCCTCTGCAGCATATGAATATACAGACTATGTAATACTGTCTGTGCCTCATACTAACCAATCCGTGACCGTGCTGAGACCACAAATACACCAGAGTCTGTGTGCTAAAGAGGACAGACCCAAAAGGGGACGATTTGGTTTCTTTTAAGCAGTAAAAGAAGCTTAGAAGCACTTGTTAATAAAATAAAGTACATGAAAGTAAATGGATGCAGGGACAAAATGTTGCTGAGACGGTCACTGATAAGTTAGTATAAGACACTGCACAGCAATCCGTGAACATCTCATGCTACCGGGATGCGGTCCCTGATAGGCTAGGACACTTTACTGTGCATCAGCCCTACAGACTCTATGTCTACATATGCTGCAGTGGGTATATTTTTGCTTTTCTTACATACCTCTGTATATTTTTGTGTCATCAGGGCACAAGTGGAGAGTGAAGTAAGTATCTAGAAGCCGATATCCATTCTTATTGACAATGTTGCGTGCTGCGATATTCCGTAAGTGCCGAAGACGCCTCTACAAAAAAACAAATTGAGCGTGTTTATAAGATAGCAAAATTAATTATAGCTCTGTTAATAACTTCCAGCTTGAAACATTTGAGGAATGTACATCATATATGAGGATATGGAGAACAAAAAAAAAAAAGATGTATTGGTCCGATGAAAATTATCACCAGCTAAACAGTCTAGTATGAGCTATCATATAGATCACATGTAATAGTTGTGAAACTGCGCTGCGGGGTACGTACAAGTTAGGCGATTTCACTTGTGAGCGTCGAAGCTAGGCGAGCTATTAACGCGTAGCACTTAGCCGATGAGCGCTGAAGGCACTCATCGCCTGCAAGCCTCGCATAGCGAGGCAAGCCGTTAAAGCACTACAACGCACTACAATTATAACCACAAACACGATGAGGCAATGAAACACGGGGCCACAAAACACTTCCTAAACGCTGGATTGTCAACCTCTTGCAAGCCCCCCCAAAAAAAAAAATTAACGGACAAACTGCAAAAACAAAAACAAATAAAAAAACACTAAATACAACAAAAAAAATTACAAAAACGTCACAAACAGCACGGTGCAACAGTGTTCAGCTCTCCCGGGGGGACTGGATCATAATGGAGCTTGAAAGCAAACTGGGATATACCATCAATGGCTACGCCTCATGACATAATTGGCTCTGCCCACATGGCCTACACAGTGGTAATAGCTGTATTGTAACCTGCTTGCAGCTAGCTCATAGGTCCCACCCCTGTAATAGCATGAGCATCACAATCCCGCCCACCTTTGCCAAGCATTGTCATTCTGAACCAGTCATACTGGTCAGTCTTTATAGTTTCTAGCCCAGGTTCTAGACAGAGTTGGCTAGGACTAGATAAGCAGCTCTGATTGTGGGAAAACTGATAACTATTAGGAAGAGAAATATATATTTTTTTAGACTGTATACTGTTTACATAAATAGTTTACAAACACACATATGAGATTTGCTAGTAAAGAGGCATTCTAGATGTCCCTTTAATGGTTATCATTGTTTGCAAAATCAGCGAAGTATTTAAAAGGCTCAGTCATTTTGCTGTAAAGAAAACAGAGCTCAACTATAAGAGATAATGCATCGTTCTGTACTTCGGCCAAGAAATGCCAAACTTAATTTAAAAGCTTTTGCAGTAAATATACTGGCCAAGTAAGACTTGCAGTGGTAAAAGTGCATTGTGTCAAGGTCAAAATCATCATCTAGAATTACACAATTCAAATGCAAGGCACTAAAATCACTAATTTTTAAAGTGAAGTTGATTGAAAGCTTGCGGTGGATGGCTGCAGCAACCTTCACCACGTGCAGAGAACTGAGATATACGGACATCCGCAAAGACGTCTGGAATGATCTACTCACTTAGTTACAAGAATATTTTTAATAGAATTAGCTTGCAAGTTATTGTAAAAAAAATATTAGCAAAAAGCACGCCTCCACAAGAACAAGACAATTGGGGAAATACTATACCTTCCAGCTGTAACAAAAAATCATGTCCATATATACACACACACACACACACACACACAGATGACCCTTGGTACTCGTCGTTACTTGGTTCCAAAAGGCACGACGAGTGGTGAAACCGAAAATACCAGATTCCCATGAGGAGTGCAAGGAAGCGTTGAGTGCCAAATTATTTTTTGCTCACCAAGATGCGTAGTCACATATCATAATTGTCTATTATATATATATATATAAAAAAACCTGCTTCCAGGAAAGAGTTCCGAGAAAAAACGTTATTACACTGCATTCTGGGTAGCTCAGCTGGGACAGTCAAAATGTGCCCACAAATGCCTTGCTCTTCAATCAAACATGGCTTCCTTTAAGCTTATGCCAGCTGTATTACATAGCTTTAATGCAAAGCCAAGGTTGGATTAAACACAGGCTGAGTATCCTATCCGTGTATAGCTGTGGGGAGAGAGAGGGAGAGGGAGAACAGAAATCACCCAAATGGCCCTGATCAAAACTTACAGACACACGAGGTGACACACACAGGTTAAAATGGCAATTAAAGGTTAATTTCCCACACCTATGGCTTTTTAAATGGCAATTAGGGTCTGTGTATAAATAGTCAATGAGTTTATTAGCTCTCAAATAGATGCACTGAGCAGGCTAGATACTGATCCATGGGTAGCAGAAAAGAACTGTCAAAAGACCTGCGAAACAAAGTAATGGGACTTCATAAAGATGGAAAAGGATATAAAAAGATATCCAAAGCCTTGAAAATGCCAGTCATTACTGTTGAATCATTTATTAAGAAGTGGAAGTGATATGTTTGGAGAGAGGTCAACAAGGCCTATAATGAAAAGAATCCCATCCCCACTGTGAAGCATGGCGGTGGCTCACGGATGTGGGGGGGGGGGGGGGTTTTGGCGGAGGGAGCACGGGGAATCTTGTGACAATTGATGGCAGGATGAATGCAGCATGTTATCAGAAAATACTGGTATACAATTTATATTCTTCTGCATGAAGGCTGCACATGGGATGCTCTTGGACTTTCCAGCATGAAAGGCCAAGCACAAGGCCAAGTTGACCTCCAGTGGTTACAGTAGAAAAAGATGAAGGTTGTGGAGTGGCCATAACAGTCTCCCGACCTTAATATCATAGAGCCACTCTGGGGAGATCTCAAACGTGCGGTTCATACAAGACGACCAAAGACTTTGCATGACCCGGAGGCATTTTGCCAAGATTAATGGGCAGCTATACCTCCTGCAAGAAGTAGGGGCCTCAGACAACTATTCTAAAAGACTGCACGCTGTCATTGATGCTAAAGGGGCAATACACAGTATTAAGAACTAAGGGTATGTAAACTTCAGATCAGGGTAATTTGGGTGATTTACATTATTATGGTTTTAAAAAGGAGCCACTTAATAAACAATAAGATTCTTCTGGTTTCCACACTCTATAAGGTCAATTGGGGAAGGCGCTCTGGTTTGTAGACATTGGTAAATTTTCAGGCACAAAACAATGCTACACTGGTTGGTGTCTTGATGTGTTAAGAGTCATTTCCATTGAAAAAGGCCTTTGCTCTGGAGCAGCCTGTGAATGATTGTTTAGCCTCTTATCTAATCAGATTCTTCTTAAAATATTTTAGTCTATCCTCTCAGTCAACCTCACCCCTTTCCCTAGGGACCTTATCATAGTGAAGACTAATCACTTAAAGTGAGTTTCAAGGCATATCCAAGTGTCCTGGAATAATACATGCCTGCACTCCTAAAAATCCCTCTAATGATTATGTTGACACCTCCAGGGGTTGTTTACACAGCCATCTGATTTGCAGCATTGGGGAGCAACATTAACCCACTATTTACCTGCTGTTGCTGGCTCAGCCAATCTCCTTACAGCTTCCTGTCTGTCAGCAGCAATACTTATCAGTGATACACTACATATCCCAGGCTGCTTTGCAGCACAAACAGGGACACCATAGTTTAAATCAAATGTTTCAGCTGACCTGATTTTCCAAAACAAATCATTTAAAATTTGATGCTAATTTAGCCTGGTTTGGTGTTAACCATAATTTGCAACCATCAAACTACAAAATATTTTGCTACCTTCAATGTAAGTTTTTTCCATTTTTATTTTGGGATTGTTCATGCAAAAAATGTTTGCATACACTAATAATTTTCTATCAGATGCATTCATAATCCAGATCACTTAGATATACCTTTAATATTGAATGTTGCTATAATAGATAATTAAATAGAAAATGTATTACTGATGAATACGTAATGCAAATAACTAGTTTTGTGTCCTTCATGATGCATATAACAACTAACCAAGAAGATGCAGAAGTCTAACAAAGACATCCCACCTCCATCAGCTGTGAGCAGATATCTAGCATTTACGGGCATGTGACAAGCTTATATAAAGGCCGTGGCGTCATTCTGTAGCCTGGTCTCATATTGATTAATTGTAATGGGCAAGCGGACAAGAATAATACATCAGTGATCAATAAAGGGGTGAGTCTGGAACATGACTGCACGAAAAGCACAAAAACAAAATCAGAGGAGATAGAGATATAGATTCCACAGCAGCAAAATTGCATATATATATATATATATATATATATATATATATATATATATATATATATATATATATATATATATAAAAATGTAATACAAAGGATTTGTTTATTTTTACTTTCTAAAACAGCTTGCCTATGATCAGAAGCAGATCCCCAAGTGTACATTGTAGAAAAATAATTAACATCACCCTTTAATAAGATGGATTAGTCATATCAGCCCATATTCACCATAAAATGCTGCCATGCTCATAACAAACTTCTAATTATCTTAGTGATTTACTTCCATTTAACAGTCAACCTTTAAAATGCCAACTTCCGTTTCCAAATTAAATGGATATAGAAGGTCCCTCCCTGGGTGTTACTAGGTATGTAATATCCCTTGGTATCTATTTCCTTTTATGTACTTTATTTTTTAAATGTTTTTGTTATTTTAATTAAAATACAATTAACAACTAGGTTTGTACATACAGAAATGTATTTGTTCTTTTATATATTAATTTTTAATTACATTACAGTGATCAATCAAAAACAATTGGGGAGAAGACGAGGGATAGTGAGATGAGAAATTATTCTCTTTCCCACTTTTGTTCTTTTTCTTCCTTTCTACTACTATTTTTTTCTCATTCTCTTCTCTCTTTCTTCAGATATTTAGGTTCTTATGTTAATCCTTTATTTATTTATTTCTGTCTGTCTTCAGGGTCCAAATATTCCAACAGGATAACTGCCGACATGTACATTGTGTGTATATATTGCATTTGTTTCTCTCTTGTATTGTGGGATTATTTGACTTTTTAGTTATGAAAATAATAGTAGCCAAAAATATTTGATTTATTAGGAGTTTCCTGGGTGTTACTACATATATAATATCCATGTGTATCTATTTAACGTTATGTACTTTATGTTATTAAGAAGTGCTTGTAAGATCTGTTTTTACTGCCTGAAAAAAAGTCCTAGATGTGCAATGTAGTGTCCTAGCCTATCAGCAACCATATTTTAGAAAAAAATCTGCCGAGACATGGTCCCTGATAGGCTACAACTCACTGCACTACACTGCACACCCAGCCCCATCGCCTGTGTCTGCTTACGCTGCAGTTGTTAGACCCATACAGGGACTATTTGCTTGATTTTAGGAAATAAAGCCAGAGCTTATAAACACTTAATAAAATAAAGTAGTTGTCGTTCAGTCATGTCAGACTTTGGGTGACCATATGGACGTGGGACGCCAGCACATCTGTCTAGGTGTCTGGTTGTGATGATCCATATGGTTTTCTTAGCAAAGATACTGGTGTGAGTTGCCAGTAATGTCTCCAGTGGACCGCGATTTGTCTGACCTCTATGCTATGACCTGCCAATCTTTGGTAACCATACATTGTATAGCTCACAGCTTCATTGAGGTGCACAAGCCCCTTCACAAAATAAAGTACATAAAAGTAAATAGATACACAGGGATATTATATTCCTAGTGACATCCGGGAACCTGCCTGGCTGCAGTACGTTTGTAAAGAACATTTTCCCAAACCGAACTAGCGATCACATGAGGGGTGTAAATCCTCCATAATTAGGAGAACACTTCAATGGGATTTCTACACATGTGATTTGGGTTAATTATATGACCAAATCATGTGATGCTGAACAGACATTGCTATTGTTGGATTCACCAGCCTCGGCTTAAATGGGTTTAGAAGAAGGACTGCACAGTTTTAATGGAACACTATACAGTAAAATCCCGGTTATCCGGCACCAAACCAACAGACACTCAAGCAACCGGCATCAATTCCCCATTTTCAAAAAAACTCCTGCTAAACCGGTATTATTCGTCAGTTCGAGACTGCACAAAAAAAAAAAAAAAAAACAGTTTTCCTATGTTTTTTTCTGGGCCAAAATGGCCCAGTTTTGGTGCCAATGTCTTTTTAAAGGCATTTTGAGGGGTTTTAGGGTCGTTTTTACCCTTTTTTTCGGGGACGCCTAATTAACCAGAAACTACACTTATCCGGCAATCCCCGTGGGTGCCGGATAATGGGGGAGTTTACGGAGAAATTATATATCACATTACATATTATAATTGACGAACTAAGACGTCGTCACGCTTTGCGAAGACGCTCATCAGCTGCAAGCCTCGCATAGCGAGGCGAGCCGTTAACTCATAGCACTAAAACTCGCAGCACTTGGGAGATGAGCATGGCGGCAATGAAACACGCGGGACTTGGCCTCCAAAAACTTAGGAAACGCGGGATCACCTTAGGCTGCAAGCACGTCGAACAAGAGACGCGGGACTTAGAAAAAATACGGAGGGCTGAACTGCGCAAAGCAAAAAACACGAAACACAAAAAATAAAAATACAACAAAAACATCACAGGGGAACAGCTAGGACATCTGGGAGTGAGGTGGAACGCGAATTTAAGTCGATTTCGGCGAGTTTCAGCACTCGAAAATCGCCTAAGCAAGACATTTTATATATATATATATATATATATATATATATATATATATATATATACACACACACACTGTATGTATGTATGTATGTATGTATGTATGTATGTATATATATATATATATATATATATATATATATATATATATATATATATATATATATATATATATATATATATATATATATATATATATGTGTGTGTGTGTGAAGTAAGCCCACAATATACCATTAGCAGTTGGGTAAACTATAAGCATAAAAGCATTTACAGAGACATTTTCTAGTGCACTCTGCTTGTGAAGAGCTACCATGAAAATACTTAAATTTCACTACAAGACACATAGTGCAGGGAAGGGCAGGTATACTTGCAAGATGTCTTCTACTGAGCATGTGCATGGAGGAGAACTGTATATAAAATGCTTAAAGGACCTCTGTCACCCCAAAATCTAGTTGTATTTTTAGGTTATTCTTAAAAAGCATGAAAAGTTGGCTATATGTTGTGTCATTCATTTTTTTCTAAAGTGAATAAATCATGGAAAAGTCGAGGTTGTTATTGCTGTATTTATATACAAGTTAACAGCTTGCGCATATTAATTAGCTGCTTTGATGTGCTAATTAGGATTTCAGTCAGTCTGTCTCTGTAGTGGACAAAAGTAAAGATACATCTGGCAGTTAAACTCTTCTCTTGCTCCTCAAGCACTCTGAGCCGCCCACGCGCCACCTCTGAGCCGCCCACGCGCCACCTCTGAGCCGCCCACGCGCCACCTCTGAGCCGCCCACGCGCCACCTCTGAGCCGCCCACGCGCCACCTCTGAGCCGCCCACGCGCCACCTCTGAGCCGCCCACGCGCCACCTCTGAGCCGCCCACTTTACTGTCGAGAAAAACTGCTTGTACAATGTATTCTGAAGCCTACGATTATTTTATTATAAAACTAGTAATCTTGCAAACTGCAATAAAATGTAGCCTATAGTTATATACCGGTCTATCAATCTTCTTTTATGTACTTTTTTGTTGTTTTTAACACTAAATAAAATAGTTTTACTGACAAATGTCAAATAAATAGTCCCTGTATGGGTCTGCCCTCTGCTGCTCATGAAAACACACACTCTGTTGCACTTCCCATGCATGCTGCATCTCATACTAACCATCCCTCAGCAACATGCTGCAAAGACTTGGTCCCTGATAGGCTAGGACACTACACTGCACACCCAACCCTACAGAGACTGTGTCTCAATACGCTGCACAGGGCAGACCCATACAGTGACTATTTATTTGAATTTAGTCCATAAAACCAGATCTTATAAGAAATATAACGTACATGTCATTAATAGATACACTGGGATATTATATACCTAGTAACATCCAGGAACCTTGCCTATCCCTTTAAAACATATCATTTTGTCGGTACCACACATTATAACCATGAAGAACAGGATGCCGAAGAGGGGGAAGTTCCTTCCTTTAGTTATTCTGGAATTCCTTCCATACAAGATAATGACATGTCACACGTATGTTACCAGAGCACAGAAAATAACAATCTCCTGACTGTAAAATCCGTGTGAAACAATTTGGATTTGAAATAAAAACACTTGCTGCAAATGTCCGGCTTACAGGGATATAGAAAGCTCCCTGTTTTTAATATTAAAATAAAATCCGTAATTGTGTGTTTGCATCTTAACATCATTTTATTAGCAAAGTTCATGAAGTTCTGTTTTTCCTCACTAAAACCTTCCAAATAGTCCAAAAAAAGCTCCACCCCCAGCAGTTCACACACACAGTGTTTCTATTGGTATTAGATGTACAAACCAATTACAGACTGTTTCTGAACAGCATGTTTGGAAATGCTGCGGAGAGACATCTGTGATTGGCTAGGACATATAGTACTACAGAGACACGATGGGCATGAGCTGTGGGGGCAGAGCTTTGTAGGCACTATTTGGAAGGTTTTGTAACTGATGTTTAGATGCCAACACACACTTAGTAGTTTATTGTAACAGACCATTGTACCAATTAAAATAGCTCATCACTACTCAGAAGCAGCTCATTTGCATAATAATTTAGCACAAACAATGCAGAGTATCTCAGGAATGTATATATTCAGCCATGCACATGGAGAATATCTTTCAAGAGACCTTGTCACATGAAAATAATTTCTTAACATTAGCAGCTGTATAAGCAACTGTGTATTTGCCGCCCATGCTGGGATTTAATAGCCCCAGAATGCAAATTCAAAGATGGCACCCGTGTGACCAGGACTGCAGGGAAGCTTTTTAAAGTCACAAAACAAGCACAATACACATATTAAGTCAGTGAGGAAAAGGTCCGTCGGCAGAATACTATTTCCAGCCGCCCTGGCAGCCTGGCGACTGGTATTTGTTCAGCCCTGAGTTATAATTCAGATAGATCAATAACCAGTCAAACCACAAATGTAATTAGAAAAATGTTAACAGACACATTTTAGATTATACCATATTGGGAATTATAGGAAATAAATACCTTATAACTAAATGTCCCTTTTTCTAAAATGCATTTTCTGACAGTAAACATATATTTAACTTTGCCATTTCTACTTATAGGTCAGCCTTTCTGATCCACCAACCAATGACACTACATCTCTTGCATGAATCATTCAGTCATATCAAAAACAAAAAACACTGATCATGCTCAGGTGCCAGGACATAATTTTTCTAGATGAATTATGGTTATTGGTAATGGTCTGTGATTAGCAAGATATATAGTGCATCTTTAGGGGGTGGAAGGGCTGTCCAAAATATAAAAACAGCCTCTGCAGGACCTCTGCAGGACCTCTGCAGGACCTCTGCAGGACCTCTGCAGGACCTCTGCAGTGTCATTTATAGAGACCAGATAAACACTGAAAAAGACTAAAGTTAAAAAAAAAAAAAAAAAGTAAAACAAACTTTAGATCACTTGATAGTGCGTGACTTTCTTTAAGACTGTCTTTATATAATGGATATTATGTCCACAGAACCCTAATTGTATGCAAGTGTCTATATGAGAATACTTCGCACCATGGGAAACAAACATCCCATATTTATAGTATACTCTTTTAGATAACAGACAATAGCCATCTTTGTAGAAAGTTACTAAAGATTATAAACCAATAATACAGCTTCGGACCTCTACATTACATTGATAAGGTCCCCCTTAATACTTTGGTTTGTGACGTGGTCAAGTTGCATTTTATTACTACACACAAATAATTCAGGTAAAGTTTTTTTTTTTCATAAAATGTGAAATGCTTATCAAGTAGATTTTTTCTTGTGCAAACATATAGTGCAATGTGCCAGGAAAGGACCCTAATCAGTCTATAACGGTATATAACTTAGAAGATATTATTTAAAATGGCCATAAGAAAATGTGACATCCTTATAACATGTGTTTGTGCATCTACAACAGCGGCCCTTAATCTGGGGACCGTCTGGTTATATCCCAATGCTCACACGGACCGGATTTGAAACCCTGAACATTAGGGACACTAATTTATGGAATTTTGCATTAATGTGAATTTACATTTCTCAATCGATCTATAACGGTGGCTAGTGATAGTTGTACATTTAAAGAGTTAGGCTCTCCTCATCCCTCTGTCCCTGATACCAGCAGATAAGGTGTCAGGGACTGGCACCAGACTCAGGATGGGCTGGTGAGAACCACTGAACTAGACACTCAGTCACTCCCCCGCCTTCCAGTAGCCCCAGAATGTAATGTAAAGTCATGGTCCTAACTTATAAAGCCCTCAACAACAGTGCACCCCCCCCCCCCCCTTATATCTCTGCTCTCGTCTCAAAATACTCCCCCCCCCACCCCCGCTCTGCTTATGACCTTCTTCTTCCTTCCTCTCTTATCACCTCCTCTCACTCCACCTTCAGGACTTTTTTCATACTGCCCCTACTCTTGCCTCGCTCCACCAGACTATCCTCCTGCCCCAAAACCTCATTAAAAAAATGCTCATCACCTTCATCCTTAATATGCACAGTGCAGCACACAGACACCTCAACTTGCCTGAGACTATTGCCTTACACTCCGCCATCTTGGATCTATCACCCTCCTGCATCACACCCAGACCCTGTGTAAGTTTGCGACTTTTCCATCTTGTGTCGGTGCTCTGGGAACACGCTCTATGTAGGGCCTTCCGTTCGGTGCAATGTGTTTATATTGTATTTTGCCTTAACCCCTGTATAGCTCTACAGAATATGTTGGCACGTTACACAAAGGATTATAATAATAATAATAATAATAATAATAGATAGCGCAGTATTGACGGTTTTAATGTCTCTGGACACAATTTCTATACGATGACTAATCCTATTCCATTGAAGCAATATACAGAAGAAGTCAAAACAGATGAGCAGGAAAAACAAGGCGTCGAAAATCTAGGCGGTGGGAAAGCACAGAAACAACAGCCATCACTCCACTAAATAATACGCAACGGAAGATCAGAGCAGCCATTCATTTATAATCTTATTGTTAACCACATGATTAGAGCATCACTGTAAATGAACATTTGCAACGCCACATACAGGCAGCTTGCTGAGGCTTCGTGCATTATTAATCCTATGTCTTGTAAGGCTGCAGATTACTACAAGACAGCTTTGCAGTGACCAGCATGGCGTCTCAGGATCTCTCTAGTACAAGCAAGGAGTGGTGTCACAGGCCATTTAGACAGATGTTTCCACTACAAGCAGTGCCAGGATCCAGTTGGCATCCATCTCCAATACATTCCTGACACTGACTGGCACTATTAGGCCAGATGTTGGCATTGCCAGCTGTGCATATCTGCATCACCAACCCTAAACTGTATTTACCCCTAATTTTTTTTTATTTTTTTAGTTCAGACTATTATTATTTATTTTAGATTTTGTGAAGCATTTACAAATGTATTTTTTGTTAATGTATTATTTAATTTTCTTATTATTACTATTATTTTAAGTTTGTAAAGCACTGCTTTCTCTCATTTTTAATTTTTTTTAGTTTGTGAAGCATTTACCCCTAAAAGGGTCCCTAATTTTTTTATGATTTCATTTTTTTTATTAATATTTAGAGTTTGTGAAGCACGACTTTCTCTCAATTTTATATATTTTCTAACTTTTGGCCTTAGAAGGATCAATATTAAGGGATACTATAGAGTGGCAGATTAAGGATTTTTACCTTTCTCTAACACCTCCTGCTTATATCAGAAACACATATACAGATTTATTTTATTTTTTTTGAAAATGTATGTTTCCACACACCCAGAACTGCCTACAAAAGGTCCCTGTACTAGCCAATAGAAACAGTGCATTAAACAACATTGTTTTAACCCTATAATAACCTTCAAGCCAACAGCAGAACAGTACAGAGATCCAGAGCAGCACTGCCTGAGCTGTTTCCTTGCAGTGGGAACAAAAGACTACATCCCATGATGCTTTGCTGCGAAAAATGTTTGTATACACTACTGATTGTCCTCTATCAGGTGCTTTCATAATCCAGGAAACTTCTATATACCTTTAAAAGCTAAACTGTTTTTCTTCAAATGCTGATTATATTGCTAATCAGTTGAATCTGATAGTACCGAACATATCATTTTAATTTTGAAACTTATGTATATTACCTTTAACATGAGATTGGTGCAGAAGGTGCATAGTCCCTGTGGTGCAGCCTGAATACTCTATGCAGATAAGGACATAATGCAGCAATTCACTGCAGGTCAGACTTGCAATGTAAGAGCATAATTACATTTTATGGGACAAAAAAAAAACACAAAGCGCTGGCGATACCAAAGCCTGTAGAATTAGAGAAAAACCAACAGCAATGGCCTGGACACCAAACTCTTCTGCAAAAAGATCACTCACTGAATATTTCTATAATATTTTGCATGTATCAAAAACAATTTGCACCAAGAATTATTTTTTTTTTAAATTATTTTTTTTTTTAATTATATATATATATATATATATATATATATATATATATATATATATATATATATATATATATTGTATACACACACACACGAGAGGCAGTAACCTTGAAACAGATGTGCATGGGTGAGATTCCTGGCTTTGCTCAAAGCGGTGTGATACAGCAGGCATATGCTCAAAGGAAGCCATGTTTAAAATGGTAATGGATTGAGAGAAAACTTTTGTGGGCACATTTGCATGTTCCTGCCCAGGAACCCAGAATGCAGTGTAATAACTGTATTTCTTGGAATTCTGAGCAGGTTTTATAACTCATTTCAGATGTGCTAAAAACAAAAATGTTACCAATAGATGGCTGCACAATAAAGGATAAGACAGCAAGAGGCCTACTTGCTGAAAATCATCTGATTATATATATATATATATATATATATATATATATATATATATATATATATATATATATATATATATATATATATATATACACACACACACACACATACACACACACACACCGGTGATTATTAGATCAGGTATACAGACAAGTCTCAAGCAACAACAGACACTGGAGGCATCCACAGCAATGATGACCTAGCTCAGAGCACAAAGAGAATGTGGCACTTACTGCATGATGGTGGGCTGGTTTTATTTACCTTATAGTTAAAGGGATTTTAGTAGATAGAATATCCCTGTGTATCTTACTTCTAGGTACTTTATTAAGAAGTGCTTATAAGCTCTGTTTGTACTGCCTGAAATCAAACAAACAGTCCCAGCATGGATCTGCCCACTAAAGCGTATGCAGACACTGACTCTACTGTGTCTCATACTAACCAATCAGTGACCATCTGTCAGCAATACTTGGTCCCTCATAGGCTAGGACACTACACTGCACATCCAGCACTAGACAGTCTGTGTCTGCATAAGCTACAAATGGGCAGAGCCATACAGGGACTATTTGTTTGATTTCAAGCAGTAAACGTCTTTAAAAAAATAAAGTATATAACAGTAAATAGATACACAGGGATATTATAAACCTAGTAATACTCTGAAAACTTCCATTTCCCCGTTAACAATGAAAACATATTACATGTCAGTGAGATTGCATTTAGATAACCTCTCATGCCAGACCCCTAATAGACATGACCCTCCTATCTGTTGGTGGACAAGAAAACAATGGCCATATCACTCGCCTGCAGTGCCAGCATTTATGTAGTTAAATGGGAAGACCTGTTTTACTGGCAAAGTCTTTAAATGAATGCAGCACTTATAATAGAGGCCCAATACCCTGTAGGATTGTGCAATATACCAACCTGTGCCAGGCTAAAGGCAGTACTTGCATCTGTAAATGTATGTATGTGTGTATATATATATTTATATATAAATAAATATTTACACGACCATGTTCTCTGCTTGCTGACTGGTTTAGGATTAAAAATAAGTTTCCATCCTCCCTGCACTTGACCTTATCCATCAGTACATGGGGTAACAGACTGGCACATAGTTTGAGCAGTGGTGCAATGTAGTGGCACAAAGGTGAGACTGGCACTTAGAACAGGTCTCAGTTATTAGTTTAGCTCCACACTGTGGGTAGGTATCCTAACTTGTGCATAATCCATCACATCCATTCGAGCATATACTATAAGAAGCCATGTATAAAGTGGTATTAGATTCAAGATTTTTAAAAAGCATTGTTGGCTCATTTGCATGCCCCTGCCCAGTTTCCCAGAGTGCAGTGCAACAACTATTTCTTGGAATACAGAGAAGGAAACAAGTTTAACTTATTTTTTAGACACTGTGAACAAATGTAGTTACATGATAAATCATAACAGTGGTGCCCAGGGTCAGTCTTGGGGAGTACCACATAGTCCAGTATTTCTCAATCACTGCCTCAGCCAATCTAATTGACTCTTCTGTCCACAACAGAGAAATCCCTAAATCCAGGACTGTGTTGGGCTTTCCAGAACTGCAATTGGACTATTATGCATCTTAAGAACCAGCTGTAAACATCTTCCTTCCGCTCCTTGTCACTTGACTGGAACAAGCTCTCATTACACTAGAAATTTCTGCACACATTGCTCTCCCATCTCCTCATCTCGCGCCCTCACACTGACCTCATCACAGTGAAAGCACGCCCAACTACTGACCCCTGACACGACCCGGCATCTGTCCCTTTGCACCATTTCACTAACACGCCCAAGCTTGGAGTTCTGCTTTATCTACCTGTAACACACGGCTTTTGTAACAAAACAAATCAGTGTATAAACGTACACAAAATAAATCACAATCAAGAGAAAAGTAAACTAAAACTTGGCAGCAATACAGTCCCAGTCATCAAGGATATTGAGAGCCACAATTATGCACTGTGTAATCATGCTTTTGTTGTTGTTTTGTCATGCCCGACTCTCCGTGAACCCATGCACATCTGTCTGACACTGCCCCTCTGAGCTCATGCTCATTAATTCACAACGATCATACAGCACACCACACATTGAGACGGATCCAAACATCATTACTATTACTATTGAGGGTGCAAATATCCTAAAATCCTGGGAAGCCCGGACTCCTAAAATGTATGCTCCTGGCTCCTGAATATTTTCCCAAAGCCTGTCGGGCTCCTGCAAAACCTTCAGGATTCCCAAGTGATATTTTTTCCCACCCCTCACTAGGGGTACTAGTAGGTCTTGAAAAATCTGAATAACGTTTAAAACATTTAGCATAAAATAGGATGGATTATTCACAAGCGGGGAAATCTACCTACAGACATCACTGTTTCAATCTAATAATAAAAGATAAAAAAAATGATAAATAATAAATAAAGGATCCCATCAGTGTGGGGCTGGCTTGTGTGCATGTACGTGTGTGTGTGTGTGTGTCCCTAAATATATATATGCTCCATAATCCTTCTGTACCGAAATTTGGTTTCAATTTGCAAATATCTAGACCCTAGCAAACTGTTGCCATTCCCTGTTATTTCATAAAAAGGTACACAAATATAATTGCAATTGGTTGTTATTAAAAAGAAAAGAGAGAGAGAATGGTGTTAATAACAGAGCTTGGAATTTGGGTACTTTAAGCATAAATTATACAATAAGTCTCCTCCTTTAGGGCCATTCATTAACTGCCACAGTAGAGGGTGATAAGACAAGCATGTCAATTTCCCCAAATTAGAATAGACCGACTTTTAATGCCGGTGTAATTCATATTTATTCCAACTGTGTGTGCTCTTCTTATCTCTACTGGTTCAATTATGTATCGCTTCCACTTAAAAAAAAAAGTTGCAAATATAATTGAGCACTTTCAATTTCTGCAACTTGTGCGACCTTTGTTGTGTCATTTAATCTGGCAATAGGGAAGTGCGAGGTTTATTATGAAAGGGGTGAGATATGGAGGAGAGACTGAGACAGAGGAATATGGAAGTTACTAGGTATATAATATGTATCTATTAACTGACATGTACTTTATTTTATTAAGAAGCGCTTATCTGCCCATTGCAGCGTCTACAGACACAGAATCTGTAGGGCTGCATGGTTCTAGCCTATGAGGAATGTTGCAGAGAGATGGTCACCGATTGGTTCGTAGTAGATATCAGAAAGTATAGCAGAGTATGTGTCTTCATGAGCTGCAGAGGACAGACCCAAGCAGGTAATATTTGTTTGATTTAAGGCAGAGCTTATAATCCCTTCTTAAAATAAAGTACATAAAAGTAAATAGGGATATTATATACCGAGTAACACCCAGGAACCTTCCATACCCCTTTAACAAGTCACGGACACAGTAGTGAATTATACATCACAGAGTAACTGGCCGGTTAATTATTTGGATCAGATAAGTGGCCTAAAGATGGATGATGGATGCTGGCTCCATAAAATGTGCAAACTACTGATCTAGAGAGGTGTATCATCAGGTGTAGTAGGATCCCCAAAATTTGAATAATTTACGTTTTATTATTATGGATCACTTCTGGATTGCCACCTTGTCGTGTACTTCAATAAAGTAGGGTCACCCAGGTCTATAGCAGAGAGGGCAGACAAACTGCAAACCACTGGAGAAGGAACTGGCAACCACTCCAGTATATTTTCAAGAAATCCTTATGGATCAGCACAACCAGAAACAGACAGATGTGCCAGGCATGCTGCTATCCATAGAGTCATGGAGAGTCGGACAGGGCTGAACGACTGAACAACAACAATCACTAATTATATTTACAACCCCACCAGAAGAGTGAGTGATCTGAAGTATACTAATTGTGTACACGTTGTACTAATAGGTGGTACCAGCACTTCCCAATGTTATGAATGATATGAGAAACATTATTACCACCAGGGGTAGTTCTGGTCAACGCTGTTGCCCCAGTGACCCCTTCTATTAACCCCTTGCAGTGCAAATACCACTACTGCTGTCTGGCCCCATGTTCTGTCCCTCTCTGAGATGCCCCACTGACCCCTCTATTAACCCCTTGTTATACAAGACCCATAATAACTGTCTGGCTCCATGTTCTGCCCCTCTCTGAGTTGCCCCAGTGACCCCATCCATTAGCCCCCTGTACTACTAGTGTGGCCCCATGTTTTGCCCCACACACAGCTCTGACAGCCCCTCGCCAGATGCTTGTGCAGCTCTGACAGCCCCTGCCCCATCATACCCCCTCACCTGCTGGCTGTGCAGCTCTACATGGAGTGCCCGTGCCACCGCTCCAGTCCCCGGCACCATAGGGGGTATAGCCGGCCCCAGCACAGGCAAGGTGTCCCTCCCGCGGGTTATGGTGCCAGACACACTCATGGCGGCAGCAGAGGCCGGAGCTCAGTAAGAATACAGCCGCCTCCTCATCCAGCTAACGCCACGGCCGCTTCCTTCCGGGTCTGAGGCAGGGGACGCGCACGGAGTGTCACTGAGAAGCAAGGAGGGGTCACGTGAGTAATGCAGAGAGCGCGCACACGCGCGTAGTGCAGCGCAGTTTATAACCCCGCCTCTGAATTATGTCCTGTAATCGGATTGGTTAGGAGGAATTTAACAACAAACACAATAACTGAGAGATGAATGGAAGGATACGGCGAGGGGCGTGGTTTAAGGATGATCTCTGCATTCTGATTGGATGTTTCTAATGTCAATCCTAATCCGTGATGGAGTTGAGATGGGCTTCAAATGTTTAATATTAAATGATCCCTGTAATGTTCTAAGAAGATCATCCAGATATTTTAATTTTGCATTGATCAAATCCTATTTAATGATTTATAATAGCAGAATTCAGTATTGAATTCACTTTCAGAGATCAGCCTCCAGATTAGTTTTTGTCTCCACCCTGATAAGGTTATAAAGTCGTGGCTGGCATTTTGGCTATGAGATGGGTGCAAGAATAATCTGATTAGCTAACAACCCAAACAATATTCATGCTCTGGCAAAAAAGCTTGTTGCCAAGGGAAACACGTTTAATGCAACAAGTCTGCAGCCAATGAAAAGCTTTGTGTTACCTTTGTGTCTGAAAATTTAATCCTGCCTGCTAGACAAAGCCACCCCCACCTTTTTATGGTATTTAATCCAAGATATCTTAATTTGTTAAGGCATCAACTTTGACGAAGAAGGTTCATTTAAAAAAGAAATAACTTTTTAGATTGCCCAAGAAAAACAAACTTTTTAAAATGTAACCTTTATTGGCAATACTTGTTTAAAATAATAAAAATTAAAATACGGATGTTTTATAACAATAAAAATGATTGCTGATGACCAATAATAGGCACCAATATCTGTAATTTCTACTTGTATCTATCACTAATATAGATGTCGTACTGCGAGTTTGTGTGTGACGCTTGCAAATTGCGAGTTGCGCATACGCGCTGCAATTAGGGTCGCAATAAGCGGGCGAAGGGGAGAGAGAGGAGGGGGAGAGGGAGGGAGAGAGAAGGAAAGAAGGAAGGAGGGGAGAGGAAGAGTGAGAAGGATGGGGGAGACGGAGGGGGGAATGAGAGTCAGAAGGAGAGAGAGATAGAGAAAGAGAGGAGAGAGAGAGAAAAGGAGGGAGAGAAGGACAGAAGGAGACAGAAAGAGGGGAAATGAGAGTGAGAAGGAGAGAGAGAAATAGAGAATGAGAGAGGGGAGAGAGAAAAGGAGTGGGGAGAGGAGGGAGGGAGAGAGAATATCAGAAGGAGACAGAAGGAAGGAGAGAGGAGATGGAGGGATAGGGAAGGACAGAAGGAAACGGAAGGAGGGGGGAGGGAGAGGTAGAGTGAGAATAAGAGAGGACTGAAGGAGACAGAAGGAGGGAGGGAGACAGAAGGAGGGGGAGGGAGAAAGAAGGAGAGAGAGAAAAGGGGAGGCGGAGAGAAATAAGGAGAGAGGGAGGAGGAAGAAGGGAGAGAGAAGAATGGAAGGAGGGGAGGAAGAGAGAGAGGGAGAGTGAGAAGAAGAGAGAGGGAGGACAGGAGGGGGAGGGAGAGAGAGATGGAGGGGGAGCGAGAAGAAGGGAGGGAGAGAGAGCAAAGGAGAGTGAGCATGGAGAGGGCGCAGAGAGAGAGACAGGGTACACAGAGAGAGTGCACACAAACAGACAGAAGACACACAGCCTTATTAAATTGCAATCCGGCCAATTGAATAGGGCTCTATATAATCACAGAGCATATTTTTTTACAGAAGTTTTTAGTTAGTGAAGACCTTGCTTTTGGATAGAAGATCACTAACTAAAAACTTCTGTAAAAAAAATATGCTCTGTGCTTTTATAGAGCCCTATTCAATTGTCCGGATCGCAATTTAATAAGGCTGAAAATGTTTAAGACAATATTATACCGTCATTTTTGACGGGCAAGTGACTAGTTTAGTAATAAGTGTCTGTTTCTGAGAATAAGTCTCCTCTTGCTTTATTATGATGTTACACTGTCTTTCTTGAGCTCTAACTGATTTTAAAGTTCTTTGTGTACACTCCTACGCCCATGCATATATACAGGAAGACCCTGTTTTGCGCGGTATATGCATTTCTGCAGATAGGATCGCTATCCGAAAACCGTGATAGACAGAGCTTTTTATAGCACTGAAAAGCGCAATAGCGAACAAAATGCACTAAGCGGGTTATTTAAATGCCCGCAACACGATTTTAATCGCTATCGTGCGATTTAGCCCTTTCCGGAGACTGGAAAAATCCATATCGCAAATCAGTGCTCAGATGTAGTTACTTGTGATGTTTCTACTATTGATAACCATAGTCAACAGTGTATCTTTGTCTGTATAGATGAATCTTCTTTAGTTACCCTTAAGGTGAAACCGTTTCTAAAGCAATATGTACAAATCACTTGATTTATTGATATCATTTTCTTGAATAAAATATATATATATATTTTTTTTTCTTACTCTATTCAGTAATTTTTATTGTTCACACTAGTTTATTCATTACTGTGATTATTACTTTATTTTGTGTCAATTGAAATTTGGGAATCACTTGTGCTTATATAACCATATATATATATTTTTATATTTTTCCTCATTATCCAATACTTGGATCATTACTTTTTACCAACATTAATAGTCTGAGGTAATAATTTAAGATTATTTTTTTACTTATATTATAACTTAAGACATTGATTCACCAATTCTTAAAACCAATCACCTCATTAGAATATGATCATTGAGTTTTTCTAATAAAGTGATTCTAGCTTCTGTTGCTTATTTTGTATTAATAGATTTATTTTTTAGTAATTCATAATAAAGTGATTTAATTGTTTGTAGTAAGTCAAAATGATTATATACTTTAAACTTAGTTGAAAAATATACCTTGAGTGCCTTAAATAGGGTTTATTACTGATACCATGCATTTGCTACTGCTTACTGCAAGAGAAACCCCAGATGTAGACCCCTAGATCACTGCGTCTTAGGGAGTTCAGCTACACCCCACTGGCGAGGCCCAACTAAGGCCGAAACGTATGTCTGGGGTTTGCTGTTTCTCCTGTTCAGGGTAGAATTGCCTAGTATTTCGGGGCTGGGTCACTCTAGTGAGTGGGACCAGACTGATATACTACAGGATATTTCTCCTTGTGAAGGGCACAAGTGTCTAAAAGAGGTTGCTCTGAGATGGGTTATCAGGTCCTTACAACGGACCTATTAAGGTTAGTTAGTTCTCTGATTGATCACCTCAATTTTGTGTTTTTGATATAAGAGTTTAAACTCACTATATATAATCTTATAAATAAATGAAATCATTCCATTGAAGGTAACTGATAATTACATTTATTTAGCAAGTATATAATTGTGCAAATGCACCATATGATGGCACTTCTTCTTCTCCTCACCCCCTGTCTGTTGGCGTACCCCAAGGATCAGTCCAAGGCCCCCTCCTCTTCTCCATCTATACATCCTCACTTGGTACCCTAATAAAATCATTTGGGGTTCGGTATCATCTCTATGCAGATGACACCCAAATCTACCTTTCATCACCAGATCTATCCCACATGTCTCCAACTGCCTCTCTAGTATATCCTCTTGGATGTCCACCCACCATCTCAAACTCAACATGTCTAAGACCGAACTCCTAATCTTCCCTCCCTCTCCCACAGAGTCAATTCCTCAGATCTCTCTCATTGTCAACAATGTCATCATTACCCCAACCTCCCAAGTCCGTTGTCTTGGGGTTCTACTGGACCCTGCCCTCTCTTTCATCCCACACATACAGTCTCTAACCAAATCCCGCCTTCTCCATCTAAAAAACATTTCCGCCACTCCCTCACACAAGACACAACTAAGATTCTAATACACTCTCTTATCATTTCTCGTCTTGACTACTGCAAGTCACTTCTTGTTGGCCTGCCCACCACTCGCCTTTCCCCACTTCAATCCATTATGAACGTCTCTGCTAGACTCATCTCCCGTACACAACATTCAGTGTCGGCATCACCTCTCTGTCAATCACTCCACTGGCTTCCTTTAGCCTCAAGAATAACATTTAAAATCCTGACCCTAACTTACAAAGCCCTAAACAATAACACTCCCCCTTACATCTCTGCTCTCATCTCCAAATACTCGCCCACCCGCCCTCTTCTTTCTGCTAATGACCTTCTTCTTTCTCCCACTCTTGTCACCTCCTCTCACTCCCACCTTCAGGACTTTTCTTGTGCTGCCCCTATTCTCTGGAACTCCTTGCCTCACTCAACCAGACTATCCTCCTGCTTTAAAACCTCACTAAAAACACATCTCTCTAAAGACGCGTATCACCTTCCATCCTAACACGCACAGCACGTCTCTCTCCCTCCTGTACCACACACAAACCTTAACCTTTAGATTGTAAGTCTGCGAGTTTCAATCCTGTGCAGTGCTTTGGGGAAAGCGCTATGGACACCGGATTCTAAGCTCAAAGACAGGGCCCTCCATTATTAGCAATGTGTTAATTTGGAATTTGTCGTTGCCTGGAATTTAACTTATGTATAGCGCTACGGAATATGTTGGAGCTTTACAAATAAACGATAATAATAATAGTAATAATACGTTATTAATAAAGGAAGCAGACAGGTTCCTGTATAAATACAAACTCTATGGTAAAAGTAGTGATCCCTGAACATTAGGACATGAGGTAAAGTCACACTAAGATTTACAGTGATACATACATTTTGTCACACGGAAGTACATTTATAAATCAGTGAAATGGTATAGGCACTAGCAACTGCATGAAGGTGCGGATAACAAAGACACTTCCTCTATTTTGTCCTTAGATGTAAATCAGACCCTGACTGCCTTTGCCTAGGAGCACCTCAGATGTTAATCAGACCCTGACTGTCTTTGCCTAGGCGCACATCAGATGTAAATCAGACCATTTATTTTGCCTAGGGGCACCTCAGATGTAAATGAGACCCTGTCTGTCTTTGCCTAGGAGCACCTCAGATGTAAATCAGACCATTTATTTTGCCTAGGGGCACCTCAGATGTAAATCAGACCCTGACTGTCTTTGCCTAGGGGCACCTCAGATGTAAATCAGACCCTGATTGTCTTTGCCTAGGGGCACCTCAGATGTAAATCAGAACCTGGCTGTCTTTGCCTAGGAGCACATCAGATGTAAATCAGACCATGTATTTTGCCTAGGGGCACCTCAGATGTAAATACGACCCTGACTGTCTTTGCCTAGGAGCACCTCAGATGTAAATCAGACCATTTATTTTGCCTAGGGGCACCTCAGATGTAAATCAGACCCTGACTGTCTTTGCCTAGGGGCACCTCAGATGTAAATCAGACCCTGATTGTCTTTGCCTAGGGGCACCTCAGATGTAAATCAGACCCTGGCTGTCTTTGCCTAGGAGCACCTCAGATGTAAATCAGACCATGTATTTTGCCTAGGGGCACCTCAGATGTAAATACGACCCTGACTGTCTTTGCCTAGGAGCACCTCAGGTGTAAATCAGACCATTTATTTTGCCTAGGGGCACCTCAGATGTAAATCAGAACCTGGCTGTCTTTGCCTAGGAGCACCTCAGATGTAAATCAGACTATTTATTTTGCCTAGGGGCACCTCAGATGTAAATCAGACCCTGACTGTCTTTGCCTAGGAGCACCTCAGGTGTAAATCATACCATTTATTTTGCCTAGGGGCACCTCAGATGTAAATCAGACCTTGACTGTCTTTGCCTATGGTCACCTCAGATGTAAATCAGACCCTTTATTTTGCCTAGGGGCACCTCAGATGTAAATCAGACCCTGACTGTCTTTGCCTAGGGGCACCTCAGATGTAAATCAGACCCTGATTGTCTTTGCCTAGGGGCACCTCAGATGTAAATCCAACCCTGGCTGTCTTTGCCTAGGAGCACCTCAGATGTAAATCAGACCATGTATTTTGCCTAGGGGCACCTCAGATGTAAATACGACCCTGACTGTCTTTGCCTAGGAGCACCTCAGGTGTAAATCAGACCATTTATTTTGCCTAGGGGCACCTCAGATGTAAATCAGACCCTGGCTGTCTTTGCCTAGGAGCACCTCAGATGTAAATCAGACCATTTATTTTGCCTAGGGGCACCTCAGATGTAAATCAGACCCAGACTGTCTTTGCCTAGGAGCACCTCAGGTGTAAATCATACCATTTATTTTGCCTAGGGGCACCTCAGATGTAAATCAGACCTTGACTGTCTTTGCCTATGGTCACCTCAGATGTAAATCAGACCCTTTATTTTGCCTAGGGGCACCTCAGATGTAAATCAGACCCTAGCTGTCTTTGCCTAGAGGCACCACCGATTTATACTAGACCCTGACTGTCTTTGCTCAGTGGCACCTCAAATGTAAACCATACCCTTTCTTTCGCCTAGGGGCACCTGAGATGTAAATCAGACCGTGACTGTCTTTGCCTATGGTCACCTCAGATGTAAAACTAGACCCTTTCTTTTGCCTAGGGGCGCCTAAGATTTAAATCAGACCCTAACTGTTTTTGCCTAGAGGCACCACAGATTTATACTAGACCGTGACTATCTTTGCCTATGGTCACCTCAGATGTAAATCAGACCCTGACTGTCTCTGCCTAGGGGCACCTAAGATATAAATTAGACACTGACTGTCTCTGCCTAGGGGCACCTCAGATACAGTGATGGAAAAAATTGTTTTAATCCCCTGCTTATTTTGAACGTTTGTCCACTGACAAAGAAATGACCAGTCTATAATTTTAATGGTAGGTGTATTTTAACTGTGAAAGACAAAAAAAGAAAACAAGAACAAAAAAACAAGAAAAACACATGTCAAAAAAGTTATAAATTGATTTGCAGGTCAATGAGGGAAATAAGTATTTGACCCCTTCCACTTAGTACTTGGTGGCAAAACCCTTGTTGGCAATCACAGAGGTCAGACATTTCTTGTAGATGTCCACCAGGTTTGCACACATCTCAGGAGGGATTTTGTCCCACTCCTCTTTGTAGATTCTCTCCAAGTCATTGAGGTTTCAAGGCTGATGTTTGGCAACTCGAACCTTCAGCTCCCTCCATAGATTTTCTATGGTATTTAGGTCTGGAGACTGGCTAGGCCACTCCAGGACCTTAATGTGCTTCTTCTTGAGCCACTCCTTTGTTGCCTTGGCGGTGTGTTTTGGGTCATTGTCATGCTGGAATACCCATCTACGACCCATTTTCAATGCCCTGGCTGAGGGAAGGAGGTTCTCACCCAAGATTTGACGGTACATGGCCCTGTCCATCGTCCCTTTTATACGGCACAGTTGTCCTGTGTCCTTAGCAGAATAACACCCCCAAAGCATAATGTTTCCACCTCCATGTTTAACTGTGGGGATGGTGTTCTTGGGGTTATAGGCGGCATTCCTCCTCCTCCAAACACAGCGAGTTGAGTTGATGCTAAAGAGCTTGATTTCGGTCTCATCTGACCACAACACTTTCACCCAGTTCTCCTATAAATCATTCAGATGTTCATTGGCAAACTTCAGACATACCGGTATATGTGCTTTCTTGAGCAGGGAGAATCCTTCACGCTGTAGTGTGTTACCAATTGTTTTCTTGGTGACTATTGTTCCAGCTTCCCTGAGATCATTAACAAGATCCTCCTGTGTAGTTCTGGGCTGATTCCTCACCATTCTCATGATCATTGAAACTCCACGAGGTAAGATCTTGCATGGAGCATCAGACCGAGGGAGACTGGCAGTTATTTTGTGTTTCTTCCATTTGCGAATAATCGCACCAACTGTCGTCACCTTCTCACCAAGCTTCTTGGCAATGGGCTTGTAGCCCATTCCAGCCTTGTGTAGGTCTACGATCGTGTCGCTGACATCCTTGGGCAGCCCATTGGTCTTGGCCATGGTGGAGAGTTTTGAAATTTGATTTATTAATTGCTTCTGTGGACAGGTGTCTTTTATACAGATTAGGAGCACTCCCTTTAAGAGAGTGCTCCTAATCTTAGCTCATTACCTGTATAAAAGACACCTGGGAGCCAGAAATCTTCCTGATTGATAGGGGTCAAATACTTATTTCAATCTGTCACTGTTAAAATACACCTACCATTAAAATTATAGACTGGTCATTTCACTGTATAAATCAGACCCTGATTATCCTTCTATAGGGGCACCACAGATGTAAATCTGGCCAATTGTATGTCCACTCCAGTAGCTCTTTAAGTGATTTAAGTGACAGCCATACAGACAAGTGTGGAGTACTCAGTGAAGCCACAGTGTTTCTGTGTTTCGACTGCTCAGACTTTGCTGTTCCTCCCTTGGCAGGGCACTCTCTCTTATTGACAGGGATATAGCATTATCTTTCTTATGTGTTTCCATTACAATATAATATATGTCATTGTTTCCCACATACAATAACTTGTGGTTCCTATTTATAATGTGCTTGTTTCATTGCCTCCCCACACACAGTAACATTGAATTTAGTGCTAATAGGACCAGTGACAGAAAAAGTGGTCATGTTTTTTTTTTATTTGCATGTTAAAAATGTTTCCTTTCTTCAGATTTCCTGTCCATTAGACACAGATGTTCACAAGCTAGGATCATGCTATATCACATGACAGCAGACTGGAGAAGGAGCCTTTTGTCAGCCAAGACACATATAATGAGCTGCTTACAAGGCTAAGAGGCCTTCCAGTAAACTCTTGTGCAAATGAGGTATGAAGCATAGGGTGTCTTCTGAGATTCTTACAATGTGAGGACATATAAAAATGCGAATTAAACCAAAACAACAAAGCCGCGCTTTCAGTCATTCAGTCGCGGCCGACTCCGCGTGACTCTATAGGCCGCAGCATGCAAGGTACATCTCTCAGTCACTGCCCCTCTAAGCTCCATTAAGTTCATATTCATTGCTTCAGTGACCTCATCTATCCATCTCCGACTCTGTCATCCCTTTCTCCTTGTGCCTTCAATCTTTCCCAGCGTCAGAGTCTTCTCTAGGGAATCCTGCCGTCTCATGATATGCCCAAAATATTTGAGCTTCAGCCTCATGATCAAGCCTTCCAGTGAACAGTTTGGCTTCATTTCCTGAAGCACTGATTTATTGGATCTTCTTGCAGTCCAAGGGACTCTAAGCTGTTTTCACCGACACCACAATTCTCCGGCACTCAGCCTTCTTTAAGGTCCAGCTCTCACATCCATAAGTTACTACCAACTGTGTAACTATGCGAGCCTTTGTTGATAGTGATATATCTTTACTTTTTACCAGCTTTTTCAGATTTGCCATAGATTTCCTACCCAAAAGTAAATGTATTTTAATTTCATAGTTAGTATCTGAAGAGATCTTGGATCCCAGGAAAATAAAATCTGTCACCGCCTCCACTTCCTTCACGTCAGATTGCCGTTTGCCATGATCTTCATCTTCTTAACAATGAGCAGCAGGACAGCTTTTGCATTCTCTTCTTTTACCCACCCTCATCAATTGGCCCTTTAGTTCCTTCTCACTTTCAGCCATTAGAGTAGATACCATCGGCGCATTTGAGGTTGTTGATTTGTCTCCCAGCAACATGAGCAGCAAATGTGACAAAGTCTGAAAACTGTTTAAAAACTACATTTTTTATTACAAATAATTAATAAATAGATTAAACCCTATTATATGAGCATGACAGTGGTCCTTTTATTAATTACACCTTAATTAAACATTGTGGTAAAAATAAGAGCTGCTATGCACCTTACTCAATAGGAGGACACTCAAGACTTGCATTCAATTTCTCTTTTAGGTTATTCTGGAAGAGCATGAAAATCCATCTTTACATTATATTGTCCATTTTTTTCTGAAGAAATGCACTATTGTTTGTGCTCTTTTTCTGTGCAAATTAGCAGCTTCTGAATAGTTATTAGTGAATAATGACTGAATAATTAGTTATTTTGATTTGCTCATTAGAATCACAGTATGTGTGTCTGTCCATGTGATGACCAAAATAATACCCCCCAACATTGTCATTCAGTTATAACCCCTCCACCACCCTTATTAAGTACTCCAAGCATCAAATTGGCATATTGAGATGCACAATGGCTGCAAAACTTTGTTATATTTATTAGGAATTATTTACTAAAGATAAATAAACCTACTGTAGTATAATGTAGAGCTAGTTCTTCATGCTCCTTAAAAGACCACTGCTGTATATTTACAAGTCAAGATCATATTTGCTGGGAATAGGCTATTAAAAACAATATGCAGCTTAAAATAGTTAACATTTTTTATTTATCATCATAAAGAGTTAAAATATTTTATTAGTTTTTAATCTGTTTTCCCCTCAAGCAGAGCTGCATATTTCCTCCTACCTGTGCCTCTCAGGGGCGTGGCTAGCTCTGCCTGTGTGCTGTTCTATCATGGAGCTTGGAAATAGGCTGGGCTGATGTTACTGACCCTGACACATGATCCCATAGGCTCATATGAAAGTGATGTGAAAGAGCATGAGCCATTATAGCCTGGCCCCCTTTACTGAGCACGATCAGTCTCTGAGGCAGAACCTACACTTGTCAGCCTACTGAGAGACACAATCTCACTTCCTGGCAAATAGATGGGGAAGAAGTGGAGGCAGTGACAGATTTTATCTTCCTGAGCTCTAAGATCTCTTCTGATGGTGACCGTAGCCATGAAATTAACAGACGTTTGCTCCTGGGGAGGAAAGTTATGGCAAGCTTGGACAAAGGAATAAAAAGTAAAGATATTATACTATCAACAAAGGTACGCTTAGTTATATCTATGATATTCCCAGTAGTAACAAACAGATGTGAGAGCTGGACCATAAAGAAGGCTGAGCGCTGTAGAATTGACGCCTTTGAATTGTAGTATTAGCGAAAACTAGTTAGAGTCCCTTGGACTGCAATAAGATCCAATAAATCAGTACCACAGGAAATCAAGATAAACTGTTCACTGGAAGGTTTTATCATGAGACTAAAGCTCACATTTTGGCCGTATCATGAGAAGACCGGATTCCCTAGAGAAGACGCTGATGCTGGGAAAGATTAAAAGCACACGAAGAAGAGGACGGCAGAGGAGATGGATAGATGAGGTCACTAAAGCAATGAACATGAGCTTGAGGGAGCCCAGACTTTCAGGGGCTGCCCTTGATAACATTGCATAAAAGATGATTTCTAGTTATATATAAGTAAAGATCGATAACCAATATCACTAGCTGAAGGACCACTGCAGTATTATATTTGAAATATATTTTTTTGAAGCACTCACTTGAAAACATTCCTACTGTTAAATAATACAGATGCTAACTTATCACATTTTATATGAAAGTAGTGACTTACCCATCAAAATGACGGCATAAACATTTGAAGCCTCGCAATGCTGTTGTTTGCCACACAATGCGAGCCTTGCTATACACGGCTTCTCTCCTTCCCTTGTTCTGTGTCCGCTCCCTCCCTCTTCTCTCCTTCTCTCTCCTCTCTACGAGACTTGCAATGAGCGCCTTCGGCACCCACTGCACCCTCACATCACAAATGAAGGGATAATATTTCATTTCCCCCCCGTGTCTCTTCTGCCACTCTCTCACCTGTGTCTCCCCCCTCCCCTGTGTCTCTTCCCCCTCTCTTCCTCCTCTGTGTCTCTTCCCCCCTGCCCTGTGTCTCTTTGCCCTTCTGTTCCTCCTCCGTGTCTCTTTCCCCCATCTCTCGCCCCTGTGTCTCTTTCCCACCTCTCCCTTCCCTGTGTCTCTTTCTCCCTTTCTCCCTCGCCTGTATCGCTTTTGCCCCCCACTCCCTCCCCTGTGTCTCTTTCCTCCACTCCCTCCCCAGTGTCTCGTTGCCCCCTCTCCCTCCCCTGTGTTTTTTCCCCTATCTCCCCCCTGTGTCTCTTCCCCCCTCTCCATCCCCATTTGTCTCTCCCCCTCTCCCTCCTCTTTGTCTCTCCCCCTCTCCCTCCCCTGTCTCTCTTTGGCCCCCTCTGTCTTATTTGCCGTTTACGGGTTTGAAAACATTTGCGGGCTAGGTGAAATTGAGCAATTGCATAGCGATTTCCAATTTTAGCTTTACAGCCTTGAAAAAAAGTTATGTGTTTAACCACCCCCATTTTTTTTCAAGCCTGTAAATGGGAAGCCATTCGCAAGGCCCGCAATAGGCCCAGGGGGACAGGTAAGGGCCGCAATGGGCTCAGGGGGAGAGGCAGGGAGCCGTAAGTGAGGTTGCAAGCTAGTTTGCTATTCAAATGTTTTTTTTTAGCTGCCTCCGAACGGCTTCCACTGCAACCCTCCCATCATAAATGACGGGATAATATTTGATCCCCCCCGTGTCTCTTCTGCCACTCTCTCACCTGTGTCTCCCCCCTCCCGTGTCTCTTTCCCCCACTCTACCTCCCCGGTGTCTCTTTGCCCCACTCTACCTCCCCTGTGTCTCTTTCACCTCTCTCCCTGCCCTGTGTCTCTTTGCCCCGCTGTCCCTCCTCAGTGTCTCTTTCCCCCTCTATCTCGCCCCTGTGTCTCTTTCCCCCCTCTCCCTCCCCTGTGTCTCTTTCTCCCTCTCTCCCTCCCCTGTGTCTCTTTGCCCGCCCCTCCCTCCCCTGTGTTTTTTCCCCTATCTCCCTCCCCTGTGTTTTTCCCCTATCTCCCTCCCCTGTGTCTCTTCGCCCCCTCTATCCCTCCCCTTTGTCTCTCCCTCTCTCCCCCCTTTTTGTCTCTCTTTGGCCCCCTCTGTCTTATTTGCCATTTACGGGTTTGAAAACATTTGCGGGCTTGGTGAAATTGAGCAATTGCATAGCGATTTGCAATTTTAGCTTTACAGCCTTGAAAAAAAGTTATGTGTTTAACCACCACCATTTTTTTTCAAGCCCGTAAATGGGAAGCCATTCACGAGGCCCGCAATAGGCCCAGGGTGACAGGTTAGGGCCGCAATGGGCTCAGGGGGAGAGGCAGGGAGCCCGTAAGTGAGGTTGCAAGCTAATTTGCTATTCAATTGTTTTTTTTTAGCTGCCTCCAAACGGCTTCCAAGTTACAGGCTTGAAAAAAAATAGGGCCGGTTAAAACGAGTTACAGGCTTGAAAAAAAGTGGCGACGGGCCCAGCGGCTTAACCGTCGCCATTTTTTTTCAAGCCCGTAACTCGGAAGCAAAAGGACGCCAACTGAATAGCAAATTAGCTTGCAACCTAACTTATGGGCTCCCTGGGGCCCATTGCGGCTCCTGCCTGTCCCCCTGGACCTATTGCGGGCCTTTGGAGTTCATTGCGAGCCTCTCCCCCCTCTTTATTACGGGCCTCACGATTAGCACCTTCGGTTCTCCTCGCAGGCAACGCAATGAGAGGCTTTGCTTTTCATTGCAGGCCAACCTACAACTTGCGGGCCTTCAGTGCTCATTGTGAACCTCTCCCCTTTCTACCTTAGGGGCCTTGCCATGAGCGCTTAACGCGGGCCCCGCAATGAGCGGCTTTGCTGCTCATTGCAGGCCGCAGCAGGCGCTGTGCGCATGCGCAAGCCCGAAACTATATATATGATTATACAGCTATGGAATCTACCATCAATTTTCTGGGGTGGGAGGGGACATTGAATATAGAAGAGTGTTTCTATTGCACAATGGAAATGTGGGAGCTAAAACTGCTAATGCTTTTACAAAGAGAAAGTTGCAGACTGAATGAGAAAACAAAGTAGAATTATAAATATATAATATATATAATAATAATTGCATGTCAAGCATGTGTTTATTCATTTATTTGCTTTCTAAAACATTTTGCTATTATCAAATTATTCAAAAGAATGTATAGAATAATTGACCACAGCTGTCCTTTAAATATAAGATTAGAGTGTGTATTTGTATTGTCAGTATTTATGGGCATTTTTGTATACCCAATGATTTACTTCAGGATATACTATTATAGGGATCATAGCTTGATTTGGGGCCTTAACAACTTGTTAAGCCTTCCGGACAGGAGGTATCCGTCCGGAAATCATATACAGTATTAGGTCTTTTTCTATACCCTAACTGTTGTAAATATAGTTGCAGGCTCACATATGGTATCTTTGTTTTTAGATGTGGCGTTATTAATTAATACATTTTCCAACATTTTATTTTATTTATAAATTGATGTGGAACTTTTAAAATCCTTTGTAAGAGAATAACGTATCTAAAATCAGTAACATAAGAGTCAATAGGAACACTCTCAAAATACTGTATTATGGCTGTCATGGGCGATGATGGCTCCTAAATATGGTTTAGTTTAAATCTATAGGTAGTAGCTCTATCAGTTGAATATTATTTGTAAAAAATACCTTTAACGTTAATTCAAGTGTGCAGAGTGTCATAATGCAGGGTTTTATTACCCACATGACGAGGACCACTCAACTACTAGTTTATTTGGATCTAATCAGGCCTTCTTAAAGTACATAGTAGATTTGGGGCAGCTGAAGTTTTTATTCTATCCTATAGTCCAGGCATGTCCAACACGTCGATCGCTTGATGACATTTGGTAGATCCCACTTGAAGTTCCCCCAAGGACGACCTTGCTGGATGCATTGCGCACGTACAGCCTGTTGTAAGTATGTGTGTGTGTAAGTATGTGTGTGTCTCTCTGGGGCGGCCACCTGCCCATGGTCTTCCTCCCCCTTCCCCTATGCCACCTCGCCGACCCCTGTTCTCTCCACCCCCTGCTCTCTGCTCTGCCTGCACGGATCACAACTCTCTCCTCTGCCTGCAGGGAAGAGGAGTAGCCGCCTGGAGGAGGAGCCACAAGAAGGAGAGTGTGAATGAGAGAGAGATAGGAGAGAATGAGAGAAAGAGAAGGAGGGAGAGAAGGAAAGAATAAAGGAGAGAGCTAGTGAAGGAGGGAGATAGAAGGAGAGTGTGAATGAGAGAGAGATAGGAGAGAATGAGAGAAAGAGAAGGAGGGAGAGAAGGAAAGAATAAAGGAGAGAGCTAGTGAAGGAGGGAGATAGAAGGAGAATGTGAATGAGAGAGAAGGAGGGAGAGGAGAAAAGAAGAGACAGATTGAAGGAGGGAGAGTGAAGGTGGTAGAGAGCGCGAAGGAGAGAAAATGAGGGAGAGTGAGAAAAGGAGTGAGAGAGAAGGAAATATATATGTGTGTGTGGGGTAGATCACTGACAGTTTTGATACTGGATAGTAGATCACAGCCTACTTGCAGTTGGTCATGCCTGCTATGGTTGTGGCATCTTTTCATGCCATATGACCTGCAGGAATGCAGTTTTTTTCTCGTTTTAATTAATTGTTGAAAAAAATAATAAATTAACAATTTTAATCCCACCACTATATATTATACTTGTACGTGTAAGCACAGGCTGCCCTTTTGCTCTTACAGTCACAGGCTGCACATTTGTTCTTACAGACACAGGATGCACATTGGATTTGTTCTTACAGGCACAGGATGCACATAGGCTCTTACAGACACAGACTGCACATTGGCTCTTACAGACACAGGATGCACATTGGCTCTTACGGATACAGGATGCACATTGGCTCTTAAGACACAGGCTGCACATTGGCTCTTACAGATACAGTGTGTATATTGGTTCTTACATGCACAGCCTGCACATTGGCTCTTACAGATTCAGGATGCACATTAGCTACAATAGACACAGGCTGCACGTTGGCACTTACAGACACAGGCTGCACATTGGCTCTAACAGGCACAGGATGGGCACATTGGCTTTTACAGACACAGGCTGCACATTGGCCCTTACACACAAAGGATGCAGAACTGCTCTTACAGACACAGGAAGCACATTGGCTCTTACAGGCACATGCTGCATATAGGCTCTTAGAGGCACAGAATGCAGATTGGCTCTTACAGGCAGAGGCTGTACATGGGTTGTTACAGATGCAGGCTGAACATTGGCTCTTACAGACACAGGATGCAGATTGCCTCTTACAGGCACAGGATGCACATTGGCTCTTACAGACGCAGGATGCACATTTGATCTTACAGACACAGAATGCACATTGGCTCTTACAGACACAGACAGGGTGGGCACATTGGCTCTTACAGACACAGGCTGCACATTGGCACTTACAGGCACAGAATGCACATTGGCTCTTACAGACACAGACTGCACATGGGCTCTTACAGACACGGGCTGGGCACATTGGCGCTTATACACACAGGATGCAGATTGGCTCTTACAGACACAGGCTGCATATTGGCTCTTAAAGGCACATAATGCAGATAGGCTCTTACAGGCACAGGCTGTACTTGGGTTCTTAAAGACTCAGGCTGAACATTGGTTCTTACAGACTCAGACTGCACATTGGCACTTACAGGCAAAGCTTCAGATTAGCTCTCACAGGCAGAGGCTCGCTGTAGCTCCCCAGTGCCGGCAGCACTCATGCAGGCCCAGACCATGACCAATCCCACCACCAAAAGTAAACATCTATACTGAGGAAAGGTAGTTGAAATAATCCCTAAATTACAGATAAACGGAAAAGGCACAAATAAAACAAAAACACTGATATGAGATGAAACCCTCAGTTTGAACGTAAACAGCGATGCAGAGATGGTGGAGGCAGCATCTGACATCATCAGGTAAATGCATATAGGGGGAATCAACACAACATATTATAGAAAACATATATAGACATATGTGTACAGGGAGTGCAGAATTATTAGGCAAATGAGTATTTTGACCACATCATCCTCTTTATGCATGTTGTCTTACTCCAAGCTGTATAGGCTCGAAAGCCTACTACCAATTAAGCATATTAGGTGATGTGCATCTCTGTAATGAGAAGGGGTGTGGTCTAATGACATCAACACCCTATATCAGGTGTGCTTAATTATTAGGCAACTTCCTTTCCTTTGGCAAAATGGGTCAAAAGAAGAACTTGACAGGCTCAGAAAAGTCAAAAATAGTGAGATATCTTGCAGAGGGATGCAGCACTCTTAAAATTGCAAAGCTTCTAAAGCGTGATCATCGAACAATCAAGCGTTTCATTCAAAATAGTCAACAGGGTCGCAAGAAGCGTGTGGAAAAACCAAGGCGCAAAATAACTGCCCATGAACTGAGAAAAGTCAAGCGTGCAGCTGCCACGATGCCACTTGCCACCAGTTTGGCCATATTTCAGAGCTGCAACATCACTGGAGTGCCCAAAAGCACAAGGTGTGCAATACTCAGAGACATGGCCAAGGTAAGAAAGGCTGAAAGACGACCACCACTGAACAAGACACACAAGCTGAAACGTCAAGACTGGGCCAAGAAATATCTCAAGACTGATTTTTCTAAGGTTTTATGGACTGATGAAATGAGAGTGAATCTTGATGGGCCAGATGGATGGGCCCGTGGCTGGATTGGTAAAGGGCAGAGAGCTCCAGTCCGACTCAGACGCCAGCAAGGTGTAGGTGGAGTACTGGTTTGGGCTGGTATCATCAAAGATGAGCTTGTGGGGCCTTTTCGGGTTGAGGATGGAGTCAAGCTCAACTCCCAGTCCTACTGCCAGTTCCTGGAAGACACCTTCTTCAAGCAGTGGTACAGGAAGAAGCCTGCATCCTTCAAGAAAAACATGATTTTCATGCAGGACAATGCTCCATCACACGCGTCCAAGTACTCCACAGCGTGGCTGGCAAGAAAGGGTATAAAAGAAGAAAATCTAATGACATGGCCTCCTTGTTCACCTGATCTGAACCCCATTGAGAACCTGTGGTCCATCATCAAATGTGAGATTTACAAGGAGGGAAAACAGTACACCTCTCTGAACAGTGTCTGGGAGGCTGTGGTTGCTGCTGCACGCAATGTTGATGGTGAACAGATCAAAACACTGACAGAATCCATGGATGGCAGGCTTTTGAGTGCCCTTGCAAAGAAAGGTGGCTATATTGGTCACTGATTTGTTTTTGTTTTGTTTTTGAATGTCAGAAATGTATATTTGTGAATGTTGAGATGTTATATTGGTTTCACTGGTAAAAATAAATAATTGAAATGGGTATATATTTGTTTTTTGTTAAGTTGCCTAATAATTATGCACAGTAATAGTCACCTGCACACACAGATATCCCCCTAAAATAGCTAAAACTAAAAACAAACTAAAAACTACTTCCAAAAATGTTCAGCTTTGATATTAATGAGTTTTTTGGGTTCATTGAGAACATGGTTGTTGTTCAATAATAAAATTAATCCTCAAAAATACAACTTGCCTAATAATTCTGCACTCCCTGTATATATGTTTGGTCTGGGCCTGCATGAGTGCTGCCAGCCCCGGGGAGCTACAGTTAATTGAGGGAACCATGAATGCCAACATGTATTGTGTCATACTGAAGCAGAGCATGATCCCCTCCCATCGGAGACTGGGCCGCAGGGCAGTATTCCAACATGATAACGACCCCAAACACACCTCCAAGACGACCACTGCCTTGCTAAAGAAGCTGAAGGTAAAGGTGATGGACTGGCCAAGCATGTCTCCAGACATAAACCCTATTGTGCATCTGTGGGGTAAACTCAAACGGAAGGTGGAGGAGTGCAAGGTCTCTAACATCCACCAGCTCCGGGATGTCATCATGGTGGAGTGGAAGAGGACTTCAGTGGCAACCTGTGACGCTCTGGTGAACTCCATGCCCATGAGGGTTAAGGCAGTGCTGGAAAATAATGGTGGCCACACAAAATATTGACACTTTGGGCCCAATTTGGACATTTCCACTTAGGGGTGTACTCACTTTTGTTGCCAACGGTTTAGACATTAATGGCTGTGTGTTGAGTTATTTTGAGGGGACAGCACATTTACACTGTTATACAGGCTGTACACTTACTACTTTACATTGCAGCAGAGTGGCATCTCTTCAGTGTTGTCACATGAAAAGATATAATAAAATATGTACAAAAATGTGAGGGGGGTACTCACTTTTGTGAGATACTGTATATATGCCACAGGCCCCTTTTTCAGGGCCTGGATCCAGGTGCATTGAGCCACTATAGAGGACATACCACCCCATTGGAAAATGGATAGGGGAATTATATTGCCACATGGGAAATTATTCATATGGTCTTATGGTATATGTCTCTGCCTTATCCTGTATACTATAAGTAATTCCCCATGTTATATTACTGTGTTCTGTGTTATTTTTAAAATGTAACTAAATGGTCATAAAACAGTTAAACAAAATAGGTTAAAATCTGTTTTGTCCCAATGTTTGCCAGATAAGCTGATTATATCTCTGATGTGCTAGAGACTATATGTGTGTATTGGAGGTTGGTCTATTACTCCCAGGTGCCAGACAGGATGCTAATGTTGAACCCCATGTGGAGTCAATCTCCTGTTTTTGTCTGCCGCTCCCTGTCATTGTTGTGTTGTATACAACCCCTCTGTATCTAACCCCTATAAATATTGTTTGACTTTTCAAAAATCAATCAGTTCACTACTGAGACATATAGAAATGGTATGTTCTCTTATTTGCTCCTGGTGGCTGCGATACTGTACCTATCTTCACCAGTGCAAGTAACTTGCCCTGATCACTACCACAGGAAGGTTACTGATTTTCCTAGAAGTGCTGATTCTTGATGGAGAGACCCTGACTGATACAGAAGTCAGATATCACAGTGCTGGTGCTGAGATTTCCATTAACCAAACAGTCCTTGCGGTAGTTAACCTGTAGTCTATAGCAGGTGGCCCTCAGTAATAGCCCCTACCCCTGGAGCTTCACATTATATATATACTAGGAAATTGCCTGTCAAAAATGACAGGAATAAGTTTTCCTCACCTCTCTCTCCCCTGTGTCTCCTTCCCCCTTCCCCTGTGTTTCCCCCCCCCCTCTCCCCTGTGTCTCCTTTTCCCCTCTCCCTCACCTGTGCCTCCTTTCCCCCTCTCCCTCCTCTGTGTCTCCTTTCCCCCCTCTCCTGTACCTTCTTTCCCCCTCTCCCCTTCCCCCTCTCCTTCCCCTGTCTCCTTTCCCCCATCTCCATCCCCTGTGTCTCCTTTCCCCCTCTCTCCCAATCCTCCTTTCCCCATGTCTCCTTTCCCCATCTCCCTTACACCTTGTGTCTCCTTTCCCCTTCTCCCTTCCCCCCTTGTGTCTCCTTTCCCCCTCTACCTTCCCCCCTCTACCTTCCCCCCTCTCCCTCCCCTGTATCTCCCTTCCCCCTCTCCTTTGTCCCTCTCCCTCACCTGTTCCTCCTTTCCCCCTTTTCCTTTTCCCTGTTTCTCCTTTCCCACTATCCCTTTTCCCCTCGTGTCTCCTTCCACCCTCTCCCTCCCTTGTCTTGTTTCCCCCTCCTCTCCCTCCAATGTCTTGTTTCCACCCTCCTCTCCCTCCCATGTCCCGTTTCTCCCCTCCTCTCCCTCCCTTGTCTCTTTTCCTCAAGCCCTCCCTCCCCTGTGTGTCATACCTGGATGGAATCCTGCCAGCAGGGCCTCACTCACCTCCTCAGCGGCTCCCGTCCTCTGACCGGAACTACTTTCTGGATGAAGGCTTGCATTGCGCATGCGCATCCCACCTCTGCTATGCTTGGCTTGACCCAGAAAGTAGTTCCGGCTGGAGGACGGAAGGTGCAGAGGAGAAGACGGTGTGCAGTGATGCGGGCAGGGTCGCATCCAGGTAAATGTTTGAGCTACCGGCAGGAACCAGGTACTAAAGGGGGATGTGAGCCCTCCGGCCCTCATCTCGAGCCCTCCACTGACAGGAACCAGATACTGGGGGTGATGCGAGCCCTGGGGGCCTCGTGAGAAGATCCTCCGGCGTGCATCTCAGGCCTGCAATGAGCACCTTCAGCGCTCGTTGCTGCCCCCAACGTATGTTGGTAACAACCGGGCCTCGCGATAAGCGCCTGCTGTTGTGCGTGCATTAACGGCTTGCCTGTCTTTGCGAGGGACTCAAAAGTGTGACCAACATCGCAAACGCCCCCAACAATGACAACTATATACAGTGCCTTGCAAAAGTATTCACCCCCCTTGGCATTTTTCATGTTTTGTTGCCTCACAACCTGGAATTAACATGGATTGTTTGAGGACTTGTATAATTTCATTTACAGAACATGCCCACAACTTTTTTTTTTTTTGTCTCATCAGTGCACCTTGGAGTATCCTCCATACATTTTGGGAGTCACCCACATGCCTTTTCACAATCTCAAAACGTGCCATTTTGTTTCTTGCTGAAAGTAATGGCTTTCTTCTGGCCACTCTGCCATAAAGCCCAACTCTATGGAGCGTACGGCTTATTGTCGTCCTATGTACAGATACTCCAGTCTCTGCTGTGGAACTCTGCAGCTCCTCCAGGGTTACCTTAGGTCTCTGTGCTGCCTCTCTGATTAATGCCCTCCTTGCCCGGTCCGTGAGTTTTGGTGGGTTGCCGTCTCTTGGCAGGTTTGCTGTTGTGACATGTTCTTTCCATTTGGTTATGATAGATTTGATGGTGCTCCTGGGGATCATCAAAGATTTGGATATATTTTTATAACCTAACCCTGACTTGTACTTCTCAACAACATTGTCCCTTACTTGTTTGGAGAGTTCCTTGGTCTTCATGGCAGTGTTTGGTTAGTGGTGCCTCTTGCTTAGGTGTTGCAACCTCTGCGGCCTTTCAAAAAAGGTGTGCATATGTAATGACAGATCATGTGACACTTAGATTGCACACAGGTGGACATCATTTCACTAATTATGTGACTTCTGAAGGTAATTAGTTGCACCAGAGCTTTTTATGGGCTTCATAACAAAGGGGGTGAATACATACGCACATGCCAATTTTCTATTTCTAAAAAATAGTTTTATGTTTACAGTCAGGTCCATAAATATTGGGACATCGACATAATTCTAATCTTTTTGGCTCTATACACCACCACAATGGATTTGAAATGAAACGGACAAGATGTGCTTTAACTGCAGACTTTCAGCTTTAATTTGAGGGTATATACATCCAAATCAGGTGAACTGTGTAGGAATTACAGCAGTTTGTATATGTGCCTCCCACTTTTTAAGGGACCAAAAGTAATGGGACAATTGGCTGCTCAGCTGTTCTATGGCCAGGTGTGTGTTATTCCCTCATTATCCCATTTACAAGGAGCAGATACAAGCTCCAGTGTTCATTTCAAGTGTGCTATTTGCATTTGTTGCTGTTAACTCTCAATATGAGATCCAAAGAGCTGTCACTATCAGTGAAGCAAGCCATCATTAGGCTGAAAAAACAAAACAAACCCATCAGAGAGATAGCAAAAACATTAGGTGTGGCCAAATCAACTGTTTGGAACATACTTAAAAAGAAAGAACGCACCGGTGAGCTCAGCAACACCAAAAGACCTGGAAGACCACGGAAAACAACTGTGGTGGATGACCGAATAATTATTTCCCTGGTGAAGAAAACACCCTTCACAACAGTTGGCCAGATCAAGAACACTCTCCAGGAGGTAGGTGTATGTGTGTCAAAGTCAACAATAAAGAGAAGACTTCACCAGAGTAAATACAGAGGGTTCACCACAAGATGTAAACCATTGGTGAGTCTCAAAAACAGGAAGGCCAGATTAGAGTTTTCCAAACAACATCTAAAAAAGCCTTCACAGTTCTGTTACAACATCCTATGGACAGATGAGAATAAAATCAACTTGTACCAGAGTGATGGGAAGAGAAGAGTATGGAGACGGAAAGGAACTGCTCATGATCCAAAGCATACCACCTCATCATTGAAGCATGGTGGTGGTAGTGTCATGGCGTGGGCATGTATGGCTGCCAATGGAACTGGTTCTCTTGTATTTATTGATATTCAAATCCATTGTGGTGGTGTATAGAGCCAAAAAGATTAGAATTATGTCGATGTCCAAATATTTATGGACCTGACTGTATATTTTTCTCATTTCACTTCACCCACTTAGACTATTGTGTTCTGATCATCACATAAAATTCAGATTAACAAAACATTGATCTTAAGGCTGTAATATAACAAAATAGGTAAAATTCAAGGGGGCTGAATACTTTTGCAAGGCACTGTATGTGATATATCACTTTTATTGATTGCCAACATCACCACATTCTCCTGCCCTACAGCCTCATTAAATTAGAGCTACGTTTCAAAAAGTAGCCTGTAGTGAAAAAAGTAGGGGTTGAGGCTATTAAATTAGCCTTGTAAACTTCTACGTTGCCGACCTGCTTGTTAGAACGCAGGCCAGCTTAAAAATGCCTACTTTTTGTGCAACGTGGAAGATCGCAGCATGCAGCCCTTTGATCTGTCCCACTACGTTCCAATCATGCTACTAAATTATCACAAAGTGCCACGCTAGCTAGCTGTAACGCTGAAACGGAGCCCAAAACTCCATGGGTGCTCCAGAGCAGCCGCAAAGGCTCAAAAAGTCTTTACGTTGGCTGCGAGAGCAGCCCAAAAAAAAACACAACTCCGGTCCCTGAAGCTCCCTACGGCATTCTAAACCTCCCCTTGCTCCCCAAATAGCGAGGGACGTGGGTCTCAGTTGCTGGCATGGAGTGCCGAAGGCGCTCCTTGACAGCAACTCCGACCCTCGCAAACTTTACGTTCGAACGCAAACACCACAAAACAGCAACTGCGACCCTCGCAAACTTTACCTCGCAACGCAAACAACATACGACACACGTTACCACTCATTACGACCTCGCAAAAATCGGCCGCAACCCACGAACATGAACAAATTCCAAACACAATAAATACACACAGCACATACATAAAAAGCTTACCTACAGCATGAGAGAGCATCCAGGACCTCAAAAAACAACTTACACCTTTATTTTACTACAAATAAAACAGTTTACACACTAAAAGATTCTCTAAGCGAGAGAAAAAATGGCCGACGAACAAAACGAAAACGAGGCTACACCGCTCTAAATACGCGAAACACCACAAGAAACACGCAAAACACCTACAAGACACGTTACCACTCATTATGACCTCGCAAAAATCGTCCGCAACCCGCGAACATGAACAAATTCAAAATACAATAAATACACACAGCACATACATAACAAGCTTACCTACAGCAAGAGGGAGCATCCAGGACCTCAAAAAAGCAACTTACACCTAGATTACACTCAAAATAAAAGAGTTTAGACACTAAAAAATTCTCTACGCGAGCGAAAAAATGGCCGCCGAACAAAACGAAAACGAGGCTACAGCGCTCTAAACACGCTAAACACCACAAGAAACTCACAAAACACCACAAAAGACCTACGGATATTCCGCTAAGACGCATACCACACATTAACCGCCATTTTACGACGGAAGTACACAACTACGCTAACGGTTTGGCCTCGCGCACGCACACTATTACACTGCACACATTCATCACTCTTACACAGCAGCTCCACACCACTAATGCTGCAGCAACATCAAAACAGATTGCAGCTCTTCAACACAATGCTTCAAAATAGGTAAAGTATATTCATTTATTAATGTATTATATATTTCATTATTATACACCAAATACCCTTAGCTCACTTACAATTTCATTGCCGTCATTTTTTCAAAGGAACATTATCAAAAAAATTTTTTTTACATAAAATAAAAACAAACTAAAATACATTAAATAAAAAACCTACTTTACAGAAAATAAAAAAAACTAAGTTACCAAAAATAAAAAAAATAAGTTACCCAAAAGAAAAAACCTGTTACGCAAAATAAGAAAACCTAAGTTACATATAATAACAAAAGGCATACATCACATAAAATAAAACATAAATTACATACAATAAAACCCTTAAATACATATAATTTAACCCCTAACTACATACATTAATACCCTTAACTACATACATTAATACCCCTAATTCTAGGCCCAGTTAAATAGGACTAGACAGGGTTAAATAGGTCTAGATGGGGTTAAATAGTTGGGTATAGGGTTAATTAGGAATGGTGAGGGTTAAATAGGGTTAATAACTTAGATGGGGTTAATTTAGATTTATTGGTTTATGGGGGTGACTAATAGTGTAGTGTAAGGTAGTGCTTAGACTTAGTGTCATGAGGGTCCTGGAAGACCTCATGGCATTTATAGTGTTAATATTGGGATTAATTAGTGTCCCATGTAAGAAGAACCAATCAATCCATACTACAGGAAATGAAGCCGAAGGTTTGATCATGAAACTGAAGCTCAAATATTTGGGCCATATCATGAGAAGACAGGATTCCCTAGAGAAGGCTGATACTGGGAAAGATTGAAGGCACAAGGAGACGGGGATAGCAGAGGAGGAGACAGATGAGTTAATTGAAGCAATGAACATGAGCTTGAGGGAGCTCAGAGGGGTAGTGGCTGACATATGTGCCTGACGTGCTGCAGGAGTCAGACGCAACTGAATGAATAAACAAGAACAAAAATAAGCCATTTCTTAATTCATCTAAACCAGCAGCTCTCAAACCTTCCAGTGCCACGACCCCCAGACTAAACCTTTCAAGCCGTGGTGACCCCCAACAGCAAAACTACAGACCAGAATAGACAAAAAAAAACATCACTTATGGCTCCAGGTGAACTCCGGCAAATCGTCATTCAACCCCCGTCGGGGTCGCGACCCACAGGTTGAGAACCACTGATCTAAACTCTTTAACTACCAGTTGGAATTCTCTCTCCTGCTCTATCAGACTCTTCCTTGACTCGTCATAGCTTCAAACACTCTCTGAAAAAAACATATATTTATTATAAGCTCTGTTTTTACTGTCTAAAATCAAGCAAATAGTCCCTGTATGGGTCTGCCCACCACAGCTCACAAAAAGCACAGATTCTGGAGTAGTAGTAGTAACCATCTCCGCACACCCAGCCCTACAGAGTATGGATGTGCAAACGCTGCATTGGGCAGGCCCATACATACTATTTGATTTTAGGCAGTAAAAACAGAGCTCATAAGCCCTTCTTAATAAAGTACATAAAAGTAAATAGATGCACAGGGATATTATATACCTAGCAACATCCAGACACCTTTCATATTCCTTTAACCATCCCCATAATCTCTTCACTTACTTATCTATGCATCACCATGATTTTGCAACTCTCTGCAACATTTAAACGTATGCCCTTTTTTCAATTTTTGAAATGTTTGACAAAACTATTTAATAATAGGCCTTTTAGACCTTTTGATTCCCTTTTATGAATTATTTTTTAACTTTAGACAAAAGAGAAAGGCAATCTATAAAAAAGCCACAAGGTGGCAGAAGACCCATGAATATATACGCTAGAATTATCAATCTTGTTAACACGATATAGCGAAAATTATAATTACAGTGGACCTTTCCTTCTCGTCGTCATTTTTAGAACTCGACGCGTCCTTCTGGAAAAAAATGCCTCAGAACTTGCTTGCTTGGAAGTCGACGTGTCGGAATTAAAAAAATTGACTTGGAAGTCGATGCTTGCTCTGAACTTGACACAAAGTGCAGCCTGTGCCTAAAAGAACCAAAGTGCAGCCTGTGCCTATAAGGACCAAAGTGTAGTCTGTGCCTATAAGAACCAAAGTGCAGCCTGTGCCTGTAAGTGCTTAATAATAGTATAAAACAGCTTCATTTTTGGGGCGACAAATTCCCTTTAGAAGCTGAAATATTTTAGTGACATGAAATTAGTAAAACATCCTGGCAGCATGGTCCCCCTCTAGGTAGGTAACTCTAAGACATCTGCATATTCAATTGTAGTTCATCATAGAATTGACATGCTGGAAAGACTTTTGAGCTCCATATATATGCCTCAAAACTATTATTGTATTCATGTTGACAAAAAATCTTCAGAGTCCTTTATGGCGGCAGTCAAGGACATTGTATCTTGTTTTGGGAACGTGTTTTTATTGGCAGCCAGTTAGAAAGTGTGGGGTATGCATCGTGGAGTCAAGTGCAGGCTGACCTCAACTGCATGAGTGACCTCTACATTATTAATGCATCTTTGTGGTATGGACTTCCCAATAAAAACCAAGTGAGATGGTGGAATCATTAATGGCTTTAAAGGGTGAGAACAGCCTTGAAACGGAAAGGATGCCCACAAACGAGGAGGTGAGGTGGTGTGAACATCATGAGATGATGAAAAGAACAGACATTGACAAAAAGCCACCACCATCTCACATCACAGTCTTTTCAGCCATATTCAATTCGAAGCCCGCAACTCGATCTCACTCAAATGTCTGCGAGTGTGTTGCGGGCTCCCATTGTTCTCCGATTGCGATGCTATTCAATTGCTCAAGCCCGCAAGTTACTGTCCCAAAGTCAAAACCTTAGACCATGCACTGGGTCAGAGCACTTGAGGGCGAGAACATGATAAATTCAGCAAGCCCGTAACCTCCTATTTCGAATCAGCCAGTAGAAAATGAGTCATTATTACGGCAGTAAAACGTGGAGGTTACATGTCAATCAATTAGGTTCGGGGGTCCGACATGCGTTCAGACTCACAAACCCGCAAAATAAAGAATTAGGAAAATGAATGCCAATACTGTTCTAGTCCATGTGGGTGGCCTGATATGTATTAACTCATTTGCGGGCTTGAGGCTGTTGTGCAATTAATTATAATGTCTGTCATTGCTTTCCCCGTTATTTACAGTGCAGTATTGATTTTTTATTTGCATTTACAGTGCTACTGTTTAACCCACTTGCGAGTATCTCTAGCATTTGTGGGATTTTTTCCTTCATTTGCGGTTTACGGGTGTGAATACATTTGCAGGCTTTGGGAAATTGAGCAATTAAATAGCGATTTGCGATTTTAACCTTCCGAAAGTGAGAGATCAAAAGCTTCTGGAGGCTGTAAGTTACGAGTTTAACCATCTCAATATTTTTAGGCCCGTAACTCAGAAGCCGTTCGGAGCCTGAAAAAGACAGCATCTGAATAGCAAATTAGCTTGCGACCTCACTAACGGGCTACCGGATCTCCCGAAACATCAATTGAATATGGCCCTATTCAATTATTTTTTTATATTTTAGAAAAATAGATTTTACTTAAATTTTTATACTTAATGAACTTATAAATGTGGTGAAAATGTCTGGTTGACTGAATATTTATATGGTCTTTTTTGTGCTTTTTTTAGTCTGCCTTTTTGTTTTGTTCTAGAGGAATAAACCCAATGAATACTAAGTCTCAATAAATGGAAGTCTAGCAGAAGAATATTTACCGGTAAGTCTGAATTTTTTTAACATTTTTTTTGCCATAGCTACAGTATATGTGTCATATTTCATCCTCTCAGATATTTCTTTCTTCTGCCATCTTAGTTATTCATCAATTATATTGTGTTTGTGCGATTATAAATCCTCATTGTATTAAGTTGACATTCATTTGGTATTTTGTCTGTTTTGCGTTTCTCTTTTCTTTTTGTCTAAATGTAATTTTTTTTAAAAAAAATTAAAAAGAAATATTGAACTGTTCCAAAAATGGCATGAAGCGGATTTATCTCACAACAAACACATTTTCTATAAAGGCAGATAGATATACGGGTTATATCTTATTTTCATATTTTTTTTATTTCTGACTGGTTGCAACTATTGCAACAATTAACACGCACTTTCTCTGTATACTATTGTGAGTTTATCCTAAGTGTCTTTATATGATTAATTATATTATTTTTAAAAATCTCTCTTACTCCCTTTGGGACAGTTCCAAGGAACCTGAAGCTCCCTACAAAACATTTTTTTCCATTTTCTGTTAATTTGATAGTGATATAAAACAGGAACCAAATGCGTTATATTTTGTATAGTTACCAAACCCATTTGGAGCCCATTTTGTCTCTATTTTAATATATAGTTTAAGTGATGAACTCTGCAAAGTAATCTCAGCCCCTACAGTAGTCCGTCACTTGAAATGTGTATTTAAGAGATCATGATATATTTCCTATTTATTTTTATTTTAGTACCAAATTAGTTTAACCAACTTTTAAACTTAAAACCGGAAGTTACCATAAGAATTATGGATATTTTTCCAGTGTGCGTTATATTATACGGATCACTTTTAAAGATGTAGCGATGGCTAGTGGGTGGTATCACGACCCACTCTCTGGCTGGGGTCTGCTAACTTGATTTGGGTTACTCTGGACCTTGGAGTAGCTTTGAGTACAGGAACATCATGTCTCAGCCCTTGGTTTAGACTGAGCAATATTGACAGTAAGTCTGACGAATCTTACTGCAAGCATATGTCCCTGGGTAAATAATACATCTACACACCACGTCTTGATGAAAATTATGAACCACGTTTTATTTTGGAACCACATTTAAAACATTTCACACACACACAGTGGAGGGAGTGGCTACTCTTAGTCAAACCCTCATTCCCCTCTCTCTGGCCAATAGGATAACCTCTAGAGTAACCTAATTACCTCTGTCCAATGTAGTAGAGGGAGGCTAACGGAACCACCAGACCCCTCCCCTGGGCCAACCCCAGGCGTGGCCACCAAGCTCATTCTGACCCAGGCAGTCCCAGGGGAAACTTCCTGTTTGCTCCTAGGCCCCCCCATTGTTATCTAGGTGCCTGGCTGTCTGGCAAATCTCTTTGTTTAGGTTCTGGCGACACCCTGTGAGGTTTATCTTGTTTAGGATAAACCCATTTGGCTCAGCTCCTGCCTCAGTGTTTATCTACTGGGGGATGGTTAACTAAATACAATCCCTCCATAATACAATATACAACCTTATACTGTAATTAATCATTACAACCCAAACCTTTTGTTCTTCCACATGGCAACAGCATGTGGAAGATAACCCAGCCCAAAATGGCCACTGCTGCCAGTCACAAAATGGCCCCAGCATAGTTCACACCAAATCCAATATGGCCCCTGGGTGATTCATGACAGGTGGGTTCAAATGAAAGGTTGGAGTTTGTTTTAGTCTGATATGGTAATGGTGACTTTGGTAAATGCTATACTTATCTTCCAAATTCCCGACCAACAAGCCAGCATTTACGGATATTTATGTGTAAAAATGGGTGTTGATATGTGGCTCAATAATTTTAAATTATATTTACCCCACTTCCTCAGGGATCTCCCCACAGACTCAATATCATGGTGGACCTCGAGGGGTCTTGATAGAATAGATTCATTGATGACCAAATTCTCACCTTTGAGCAAATAAATAAGATCTTCCACTAAGAGAACATTTCAACATTTACAGGTTCAGACCTTTTATGACAACCTTGGGCCCTCCTAGAGCCATTTGGTTAACCTGCATTTGTAAGGATGCCCCACTAACATGGGGTATCCTATATGAAACTTTCAATATACCCCACAAAATCACAAACCAAAATTCATAACTAAATGGGAAGATCTGGATCAGAATTAAGATCTTGAAATGGGAACAAGCCTGCAGCAGGTTAGCTAAGGGTTCACTGAATTATAGCCTACTGGAAACCTCTTGAAATATACTCCACAGAACTTACATCACCTTTGATAGGCTTCATAAAATGAAACTGCTAACTGCCTTAGAGGATGCCCGACTCTGGGAACCTTCTTACACACCTGGTGAACCTGTCCCAAAGCTTAAACCATCTGGTGTAAAACAACCCAATTAATTTCTGATCTCTTCCAAACCCAGATCGCACCCTCCATTGAATTATGCTTCTTAGGTTTCCATATACCCTCTCTACCAAAACTCTTCCAATGTATTGTTAGCAACTATGAATCGTATTGCTAAAAAATGGAAAGATACAAGTCCATGAAATAAACCAGATTAATTATATCATGATAACTGAAAGACACACGCCATATCTGACACTTTCCCCCACCTTCTTGACCATCTGGGACAATTCCCCTCATAGCATTGCTATAAGATAGGGAGATCTTACTTTGTCAACATTGGAGACTGCGCGGGCTGAGATACCTTGAATTTAGTGGGGACTCTGGAGACCTCCCCATCCCTATAGAAAATGTTAAGTAGTACTACTCACTTGCAATTTCTACTTGTACACATAATGCCTTGCTTTATAAAATTATTCATGCACCATTGTACATGCAACTGTTTACTAAATGAAGTTTACCAATACCTGCATTGTGCATGGAGGACTGATTTAGGACGTGTGATTTATAGATTATATATATATATATATATATATATATACTGTATATACACACACACACACTAGCGACTTGCCCGTCAAAAAATGACGGCAATAAGATTGTAAGGCAGGTAATGTTTGGGTGCAAAATTAATTTTGTTGGTGTTTTAAGATCCTTCGGCGCTCATTGCGAGGCTCTTGGTTGTTTGTGTGCTATGAGCAGCGTTGGTGGTTTTTTGTTATGGCAATGCATAATTAATAAAATAAGAAATTAATTTACTTTACCTATTGTGAAGTAATATATGCAGCATTGTGTTGAAGAGCTGGCAATCTGTTTTTATGTTGCTGCATCGTCAGTGCTGTGGAGCTGCCGTGTAAGTGTCATGAATGTGTGCAGTGTAATAGTGTGCGTGCGCGAGGCAAATCCGTTAGGGTACCTGTGTACTTCCAGATTGTATAAGTTATTGTTCTAAAATGGCGCCTAATGTGTGGTAGGCGTCTGTGGCCGATTTAGCATTCTTGTTATCGTCTGACTTTTTTCGGGAAATCCGTAGGTGCTTGGTGGTGTTTTGTGTCTTTAGAGTGCTGTAGCCTCGGTTTCTTTGGCGGCCATTTTTTCTCTCGCTTAGGGTATTTGAGGGTCTAAACTCTTTTATTTGGAGTTAAATTTAGGTGTAACTTCAGTTTCTGTATTCGGTATTTGTTGTGTGTATTTGTGTTTTTCATGGGCACAAGTTTCGGATGTTTTTGCGAGGTCGTAATGGGTCTCATTTTGCTTTTGTAACTCCGTAAGTTTTGCGAGGGCCTTAGTTGCTGGCAAGGAGCGCCTTTCTTGCTCCTTGCCAGCAACTGCGGCCCTCGCTTTGCAAGGGCACGCTATGCGAGCCCGCAAGCGTTAGCAACGCCCCGCATGCTCACAACTATATATTCGAATGGACTAGGTATGGAATTGTAGACACTTTAGTAGAGCGCAGTGAAAAGTCGTGATCGTACTTTTGTTTATGATAATAAAAAGGAGTTTTAGGATGCTTTGCCAATAGGGTAACCATTTATAAAGCATAGTGGATGTATAGCACTCCACTCGTTAAGAAAGAATCAGTAGGCTCTAGAATCCTAACTAGGCAATGGCATAATATGTTGATAAAATATATTACTTCCTTTTTACAATAACATCTTCAAGTTACATAAAAGTCAGACATCCTTTCCATTGTCAATGGAAATCATGCATTGATTTTATAGACACATTAGCATTTTATGTCAGGGCTGTGGGGGGTTTCCTCACCACCTTTCATAGACTTGACAGATTTTGAATTCAAATAGATTGAGTTTTGGGAGTCTTCAAAATATGTTTTTTTATTACCCAATTCAGAGAAATGTGGCTATATAGCTCAAAAAGTAACGAATTGACATATGAAAATTCAAGAATCTTGAACTTTCATAACCAGAAAAAAAAAAAAAAAAAAAAGTTGAAATAACTCAAGTCATGAGAAACTTGACTTACGCTGAATTCTATAAAATTTATATATATATATATATATATATATATATATATATATATATATGCTTTATTGATGATTTACAACTCATTACAAGAAGCGTTTATTGTATGTAATTGAAGATTAATAAATTCCATAACAAAAAAAATTGCATTCACATAATGTTTATTTACAATCAATCACCTGTACAAAAAACAAGTTAATTTATATAGTACAACACATTGTTCAATCTGGAATACATTTCATAGGATGTAGTCATTACAGGGAATGTTATTTAATGTAGCACAAAAAGGCACATTGAATAAAATTGCTAGAAATCATAGTATTCTTCCAAGGTTTGATTTGAATAAACCACATCCTACCATTTTGTTTCCATGTAAACACTTAAATAAAAAAAAAAGGCAAATATATAGAATTCACAATAAACTAGAATTTTAATTAACAAAATATACATTTTTTTCCATAAGATTCTTTAAAATACTCTTTTCTTAATCATACAATAAAATTGCACTTTCCCAATACTTTTAACATTATTTTTCTTTTCACTTAACACTGCAATTATAAAATTCAGTTAAGCATTTGAAGACATTCTTACAGCTGAGTTGTGGGCATACATGTTTAAAGAAATATGTACAAATAAAGGCAAAATACATTGCTTGGTTGTATACCCATAATGGGCCAACTACCCAATTGCATTGGTTGTGCTATAAAAAAAAAAAAAAAAAAAAAAAAAATTACAAACTCATTGTGCGGAAATCCCCCCCCCGAAATTTTTTTTTTTTTTTTACTAGTGTGAGCTGCTTGTGCAAAACTTAGTTTAAAAAATAAATAAAATAAAAGCCCTACTATGACTTCTGAAAACAACTGGATACATGGTTATTAATAAGATTGCTATTCATACAGAGTTTGAAATTGGAAGAATATACCAATATTTAATGCCAATTATAGCTACCCACTACTTCAATGGAAGCGTAAAGGGGGCAAAGTAGTGTTATGTCCCATTGATACCAGTTACTGTCAATGGAAGTCAGGATAAAAAAAAAAAATGAAAAATCATATATTCAGTCAATGTAGCTTAATGAAAGCAGTGGTACTTTCAACAACCTTCATATTGTAGAGGTAGACTAGATTTTTAGGAGGTCATCCTTTGTGGTTATATGGATGACTTCACCTCTTAATTTCTAGGTTATTGAGATATGCAATTTCAAGAAGCTTTCCACCAATTTAATCCAACAAATGCTATTTAAAACCTTAAACACATAGCCCAAGTACTACATTTGTTCTGTCACAAAGGGTAGTGTGTTTTTAAAGTAAGCGTGTGTTGGTGGTGTAGTCTAAAAGGAAGATTGACATTCAGTAGCTCTGTGATTGTGAATAGGCATACAACTTAATACATTTAGAATGGTGAAACGGCTTGTGCTTTTGGAATAGAAGTAGCTAGTGATCGAATAAAAAGGTTCAATGTTCCCCCCATATGTTAAAATTTGACTTGTAAGTTATAGTAGCCCATGTGTGTAGGTTTAATGAAGACAATCTCAAAGTCAAGTCATATTATCCATTACACCTATGCAATTATAAATTTGATTACTAGAACAACCTAACCTTTACTTGTTGATGGCTTTCTGTTTAGCAACATGGTTGGTCCATCCAAAAACAGATGGTATTAGAACTTTATGCATTTATTGTAAAAAAAAAAAAAAAAAAAAAAAAAAAAAAAAAAAAAACACACAACCCCACGACCGTTCAGTTAGAAAAAAAGTAAATAATCAATTCTAGGTGAATATGTAATTAACAGAGGGATAACACTAGGTATGCATTATATTTTTCTACTATGGGAGCAGCCATTTTGCTTTTCAGTCATCTTGAAAGCAAAGGCCTCCATCTTGCTAATGCTTTTGTTGCAAATTAATATGCAACAAATCCACGCATGCTTTGTCCTGTGTATGTCACCAGTGGCTGCATGGTCACCTGAGATATTACAGGACCAAGTTAAACAGAAGTGCACACAGGTGTGACATTTTAATTACATAGACACAATTATTGGCAGCAGTCAGTGGAACATAGAGATCTTAAATAATGGTTAGAGATTTCCCTTTAAATTTTAAAAAGTATTGCATTAATATAGTTCACTCATTAATATACTTTGCATAAAGAACCACTGAAGTCCTGAAAAAAAAAAAAAAAAAAAAGCAGCCACGAGCCTAGCAACTGAGAGAAACATTGAACCATAAAAAAATAAAAAAAAAATATAAAAAAAAAAAAAAAGGGGTGTTTAAAATGAATTAAAAAACTAGATAGTGCTATATGCTGTGTCCTTTGTGAGTTGGATATTCATTTTGCCTATAGATTTACATCTGTTTATCAAGATGGCAGTGCAATTTAATAGCAGTAGTGTAGTTCCTCTAGAAGGTACAATGCAATTGTAATTTGGCTTTATATTCCTAATTGGGTGTAGTCGCCCATGTCTAAAATTTGCAGGGAAACACAACTAGATTTATAAAGTCCAAAAATACTTAAAGGTGATAGAAACTTTGGTTCCAAATTAAATAGTGTAGCGCATGGGCTTTCATCCATGACCAGGCATTGAGCATGACCCTGCATCAAGACAGGTGTGCTATTGCTAGTCAATAAATCAAAGTATGGCTATACTCAAGCCCAGGGCTATTGATGTGCCTCAAAGACCAGGGTAAGGAAAGCCTAGAGCTGAGAACTAGTTCCAAAACTAGTCCTTCAAAAGCATCAGAAAAAGGCAGCATTTAGAAATCGCATATACACAAAATTAAAGGCTGCTTAAGCGGGTTAATTGGTTTCCCATGTATCCACTTGGGTAGAAGTTAGACTAGGCTCCACCATCTGGGAACAAATTTAATATTATATTCTCCACCCATTACAAACTCAAGAGAAATCTCCTAGTTTAAACCTTCCAATACAGGACCTGCATACATAAGTAGGGCCTACCATTGATCCATTTTACATGAATCCCCGCCCCAACTCAGGCAAATGGGTTGGGTCAGAAACCGGTTACCATACAGAGGCTGATTTTTCACTTGAGTGGATATGTATTAAGAGAATAAGTAAACCACTACACTTATTTCTGATGCTGGTTGGACTTACGTTTATATATTTCAGGCACACTATACAAGAGCACCTTGCTTTTGGTTGCAATTATCATTTCCTTGGTGTAAAGCAGCATTAAATATACAGAGCCGAAGCAATGTGTTAAATACAAATGGACTTGAGTGACAAGAACACTCATGAATGGAACAGTAAGGTCAGTGGTCCAATAAATGTAGTCACTCATTAATCCAAAATGGCAGACCCTCATCTCAAAGAGAATGGTTTTGAGAGTTTAGCGTTATGTAAAGCACAGAAGTCCAGTAGTAATGTCTATATAATACAATCATAAGTGCTAGAAGGTCTATTCCGATTATCAGTGCTGCGGACCAGTAGTTTTGTCATGAAACACTCACCCTCTTGCAGTGGTCATGGATTAAAGTACAACAGATTAGGGCTGTAGTGTTGAAGACTGAGAGACTCATACCAGATATGGAATGACAATTACAGCAACAATCAAGATAAGGTACATTCTGAAAAACACTTTTTTCATTGCAGTCAGCGAGACAAAGAGCAATCTTGAGTATCAGCAGTGCAAAGTCTATCAGTTGATTTCCAGCATTTCTGTCTCTGGAAGGCCGACCTTAGTCTTGTACTTATCAAAGAGTTTTTCAAGTGATGTCAGGTACATGCCGTGGTACAAATCCACATCTTTTTGTGTTGGGTGGTCAATTTTGGGAACAGTGATTGGCTCCCCCACTGCCAAGAGAAAGGTTTGAAGTTAGCCATGATTTCAGTGCCTTGCTTTTGTACACATACCATTTTCTAGTGTTTTGTTTCTTAAAGGTTTTCCCACTCCAGTTGGATACATTTATTGAACATACATAACAGGCAGAGAATAAAGAAGGGTTTGAAGGCAAGGTCTTGGTCATAGATGTAGTGCCCAGAAGTATTGAGGGGCAAGACCAGATATATGTCGATAAGGGTTAGGAACACAGACATGGAACCATTGAAGTGGGAGACGTAATAAATTGATAGCTCACTTTCTTCCTTTTTCAAAGGCCACCAGGGTGCAGTATACAGATGGGTTAAATGCTACTTTATGACCTGTATTTCGTTTATTGGAGTTGCAATGCAGAAAAATATGGAAATTAAGCTCTATACCCATACTGGTATCGTCAGTTTAGGCAACTTTAGAACTATATAGTTTCTCAAAACTTCAAGTTACATTTAATTTTTTTTACATTGGGCATACTTACCGACAGTAGTGATCGGGTTGGGGTATGGTACTAAACCCCAGCTGTTTGTTGAAAAAAATCCACAGCCATGGAAGACACATGGAGCAAACCCAACATATTTCTGGAACTTCTTCTGTAGCCATCGACCCCAAGAGCCTTCATCAAATACAATTTGCTTATAAGCTTCATTTTCACCAAATGAGTAAACTGGAACAAGGTCCGCTCTACAAAACAGTAAAGAAATAACTTCATTTGTACAGAATATATAAAATCATGTACAGACGAGTTTCCACAACTGAGCGGTTGTATTTTTGGTGCTCTAGAATCGTCCTACTTTGAAGAGTATCTGCTTGGACTATGAATAGCATTAACATGTCTAATTGGTCGTCTAAGGGGGTAGTTTTAGTTTGACCCATAACCTCCTTTCTTACCCATGCTGTAGTGCAATTTTCACAAAGCCTTTCCTCTGTTTTAGAGTCACAGTATGCTTGCCAGGTCTGCAATCAAGGGACTCTGCAGCTCCACCAACTACTATAACCACAGCATTTCCAGTGCCGTTCTTGGACAGAATAAAGTCTATGGTATCCCGATCCACAGGACATATACCTAGACATAAATGGAATAAAATCACACTTTGCAACAAGTCACCCTAATGACAGATGCATAGTGGCCTAACATTTCTGAAAAATTTATTTAGTTGGATGCGGAATCAAAATTGCTGGAGACAAGTGTCCATCATTGAAAGAATGCCAAGCGTAAATGTATTAAATACAGCCTCTTACCTCCAGACATCAAGTAGTCCCGTAGCACTGGCATTCTGAAGTTCCCCGCCAACGTGGCAAGGTAAGGTTTGATGCCAGGAAACTTCTTTGATACGCTAGTGGCTTCTGTACCAAAGTTACAAAATCCTCCCAGGCACATTATTCCATGTGGATGATAGCCAAAGATATAGTTTCTGCTGGGAAGCAGGTTATGGGTTTTAACCAGCTGAAAAAACAAGAAATTGCACATAAACCTCATTATAAGATTAAATAGAACCAAATTCTGTCAGAACTTTGATATAAGACGTGGTCACTGGTTGGTCCAAGAAACATGCAAAAGCATTACATTTAATAACACCGTGCACGGAGAAACAGCATGAATTCTATGATCACCAACCGATGCAGTGATTTGGTAGTCCATATCAAAACTGAGAAAATTATATATATATATATATATATATATATATATATATATATATATATATATATATATATATATATATCCCCCTCCACTTATATTTTAAATATTCTAATCTATAGCAGACATTACTTTATATATCGTTACTAAAAAAAAAAAAAAGTTGCATCGTCTCACATTGGAACAGAGGCTGACTTGCCATGATTAACAGAACCACCAAATAATTATGTTGAAGATAAAAAGCCAATAGCCCCTGGTAATCAGCAATTATCTAATTTGAAGGAGATTTTAATTTCTTATTAACTGGTAAGAGTGGCAAACTAAGTTTAAGGCAAGAATACATTCTTTATATAAACTAATTATAATTTAAAAACACCATTGGGTCGCTATTGAGCTCAGGAGTGGTGTTTCACTGCAGGATGAGGTCAGACAAATTGCATGCACAAATTAATGGAAAAAAAAAAAAAAATAAATGCACAGCAACTCCCTTAAGGCTTGCATGAGATGCAGGAAAGTGCTTCTGCAACATTCCTTGGATGTGAGGTAAGGTCTTTTTTATATTATTAGTTTCAAATTGAAGAGGACTCTTCATGCTTTACTAGGTGGATTTTGCACAAATACATTGGAGGTCATGACCCTATGAGAAACCCCTGTGTATTGTGGTTTGTCCTTTTCCTTACTACATAATATTATACAGTTTTCAATTCTACCACATTTGAGCTTAAAATCAAAACATATATAGATCTTTCCCCAAAGTACCTCATAAGGTTGGAAACTCAAACTTGCAGTCTAAAGGGTTTAGGTGTAATACAGGAGGGCGATATATATACAAGATGGCATAATATATAGGGACTGTGAGAGTCAGACAACGTTTAGGAAGCTTCAGTACAGACTATAGCTGTAACTATACTTAGAGTTAGTATTGATCGGTCACATTGCACTTAAAGAGACCGCAAATAGGTTTTGTAGAGAAGATTTAGGACAGTCAAAAAAAAAAAAAAAAAAAAAAGCTAAACATTAGGGATTAGTGGTTTATCAGCAGGATATTTAACAGACATACAGATTGGATTGAATAAAAGTAACTCCCCATCCCAATTTAGGCAGGCACTTCAAACACCTAAAAGGTACCACCAAGCCTGAGAAGCTAATCACACATTCTAAAAATTATACTTCATGCCATCTGGCTGGTAAAGATATTACGAGAACACACCACAAAGTTTATGTCAAAGCTCCCAGTTCATACCAACAGATAAATACCATCAAGTCTGCAAATGGAAACTAGAAATCCAGCCTTTAAGTAATATGCACATTTTCTAGATTTTATATGATGTATTTACCTAGTTTTATGTACTTTAATTTTAGGCAGAACTTAAACACTTCTTGATAAAACATATACTTGGATCTGCCCTCTACAGATCATGAAAACAAACTCTGGTTAGTACGAGGCACAGCAATTACTACAGTCAGGGACCAGGTCTCTGCAACATTCAGTGGAGACGTGGTCCCTGATTGGCTAAGACACTACACTGCATATCCAGCCATACCTAGTTAGTCAGCAAATGCTGTGAGGGCAGACCCATTCAGGGACTATTTGTTTGATTTTAAGCAAAGCATTCAAGGCCTTAATGTAATAAATTAGAGAGATACCCAGGTATATTTAATACCTAGTAAAATCCAGAAACCTTCCAAATGCATTAGGTTATCTGGAGACATTCCTGAATTATAATAAACGGTTCTGCAACCAATTCTTTAAAGTGACCTACTTCTGAACCACAGCCACTTTAACCCTTTCACTGGCAGAGGGAACAGGGAAACAAATGGCTAGAGGAAGACATTGACTAGTGAAGACTACAGAATGATGCTTCACAAACATAATGTTCATTACAGTTAGTGATGCAATTTTAACATACCTTGATTGGAAAATAGTCTCTGAAGTATCTCCAGACTGCCCAGTTCCTTACCCACGTGGAACGTCTTCCACCTGTCCAAAGAGGAAGATAATGTTAATTGACCTTTAAAAGGAAAGTGGGACGTTGAGAAATCACAAGTTAGCAGCTATATAAACCATGAGCATAAAAACAAGAGTTTAGTGGATTCTTGTTGTGTCCTGGGATGTCATCTTGGATGGTTGTTCTGTCTGTAGGTTAACAGGGAGCTTGATCCTACTGGGTGACTTATGCAATTGTCAATTTACAGTGCCAGTCTTTCACCAGAATCAATAGTAAAACTGATTACAATAGTAACAAAAAGATTAATGCCTAGTTCATTTAACCTTAGGACCACTGAAGTTATTTTCTGCTCTCATCAAGACTAAAAATGTTTAGAGGGTCACTGTAGTCCAAAATGTTCTATCATGCATGCAAAAGGATAAGGTTTTACTCCTTACAAACATCTTAGGAGATGAGGTGCCTCTCATACTACACTAGACACTCCCATTTCATCTTAGCTGTGACCTATTTCAGGATACAGAGTGACAATGCTCCTTGGGAATATTGTACTCCCCACACATAAATTGCATAATTGTGTTTAGTTCCATATAATTAATTATGCATGCATAAAAAAAAAAAAAAAAAAAAAAAAAAAAAAAAAAAGGCTCGCTGGTAGCTTTAAATAGCACTTTCACCTTAGAAAGCCATTTCCCCAGGTCTATCAGCGTTGGAATGGATATTAACTAACTACATTGGTTAATATTTTACAATGCGGTATTTTGAACAACTTAAGTCAAAATCTTATTTTAAAGTTAATAAACTATAGAGCCCTTGCATTTTTACTTTTATATGCAGTTATACAATACTGATCTCTTTTTTCAAGTCTACCTATTGCAGCTTCCGTCTCACCAAGGCATGTCCTTGTAAAGAAATGAGCATACCATGACAACTAATGAATGCACTGGCAGTTGCATGTGCTAAATTCATATTGTGCAAATACAAAATGTCCTATTTATTCAAAATCTACTCAAACCTCAGGAAGTAGATCAGTTAAAATGGTAGATTCCACAGCAACATAATTGCATATAAAAAGTAAGAGGCAGTATGTTCCCCCCTAGATTCTAACACATGTTGATATATCTTAATTTGAAGAACTGCACTTAAATATGCAAGTATAGGACCAATACAGTGGACACCATTTATAGACGGAGATCAGGTTTAGGATTCTTCTTCAGGTTTCCGCTCAAACAAGAGCTGATTTAGGATATTGAACGCTTACCTTTATTAGGTGTATTCCAATCAATCACCAGCCAAGCCATATACAAAGCTGCGATCAGCCAGCAGTCTGTGCAGAAGATGTACGCAAGTAGCATCGTGCATGCAACACCTGAAGGAGGGAGAAAGAAAAGATACAATTTGGTCATTAAGGGGAATACAGATTGTTACCCTAGAAGTTCTTTAACAAACCAAAATGCCAGAAAGAAAAAAAAAAAAAAAGCCAGTCAGAGTGCCGTCACCCAATCAAACTGCGCATCAGCTGTGACTTAAAGCTCAGTCTCAGACAGGTTGACTTTTACAGTTGTAAACCTTGCATTGTATCAGCAGGTACATTCAAGTCTACCTTATAAAATTGTTGAAGAAAAATCTACTATTATGAAAAAAAAATTTTTTTTATAGTCTAGTTTGAAGAAGGTCCTAAAGAATCACATGTCCCTTTTTAACATAATAGAGCATAAAATGATGCTTGGATGAGTTGACCAGAACCTTGAAGATTTCAGGGAAATTTATGGTGTTTAAACCAAAGCTTACAATGTACAATAAGAGAATGTAAGGAATAAAGTAAAAGTTACCAAGAACTAGAAAGCTGATGACCCATTGTAGTACAGATATTATCTGAAGATGTTTTTCCACTCTGGACTTTGACAACCAAGGGAGGAAAGGCAGGTCATGTACTGTGGATAGGATACTGGATCCAGTACCTGAAAAAAATAAAGACCATTAGCTATTTTACCTTATGTATAGGAAAAAAAAAAATAACACAACAACAACAACTAAAGTAAGATTATACCATGCGGCTGCCATGGTAATGGTCTGGCGGCAGAAACACCTTCAGTAGCTATAAAGATTTAGGCTCAGCAAGAGAAAGTTTCTGTTGCAAAATCTCCGGATCAGCTCAGCCTCCCGCATACTTAGGGCCCACAGATAGGTTGCAGTGTAAAATTTGGCATGGGATCAATCTGTTGGATACTTTGAGGCCAGTATTTTTTTTTTTAACCTACTTCCTAGAACTGGACCAATCTTATGCACATTTAAAAAGATGGCGAAAAAAAAACAAAAACAAACTGAAGTATGCAATATTTCGGCAAGACAGTAATAAGTTTGTGGTAGGGCCAACCACTCAGTAGCTCATACAAAGCCTAAGAAAGTAATTTAGACAATACAGACTCATGATTGTACCATGCCCTCCTGTATTGCTCTTTCCTAAACTTACTTTGCATGAACTTTATTCAATTCTTCAAAATATTTATAAGTCTCACCCCTCGTCACTCAGTCCTCTAAGTCAGAGGTTCAGCCTTTCTGATCTTGGCACCGGCTTGCCATCTTCCATTGCTCACCAACTTTACACACCATATCAGTTTGAAGAGAGTGATATTACGTGTGACAAACCAGTGCAAAACTAAATGAATATAGTGCGAATACAGATCTATCTAAAATTATAGATAGTTTAGCGAGATATGCTCTTGGCATCCTCTGATCTTGAGATCGATAACAGACTAAGAAACCAGCACAAGTCCCAAGGCTCTACATAAGACATAACATCACCCGATCAGGCTTTTGCAGAGTCAAAATTGGCACACCACATCCCTGTATCCACTTGTGATAAGGGTGGGCAACTATAATCTTAAGATTTAGAAGGGCACAATGCCTAGAAGTGTCTTCCGTGAGCAGGTTTCTGCAAAAGCCTTTCCGATAAGATAAGCCTTGAGAAGGCCTGCAACATTATAGTTTCCTGTTCAATATTCTATAACCACTCATATGTATTGCTGAGAATGTTATCAGCAAACACAGGATTGGAACAAGACAGACACTCCGTATTGGAATCAGAAAAAAAAAAAAAAAAAAAAAAAAAAAAATGATCCTACTTTATTTGTAACACTCTAACATATTCCATAGCGCTAAACAGGGTTAAGTACATTTAAGAAAAAAAAAAAAAAAAAAAAAAAAAAAAAAAACACATTTGAACTAGGTATTATAAAAGAAAATTATACAACTAGTCTAGTTTTTTTTTAGGACTACTCCATATTTGAGGAGTCGCACACAGGTTTAATGCTTGATTTCAGAATTTTATCATTGAAGTTGTAAACTACATTAATTTATACAGCAGCGCACAATCATAAAAAAATAAAAATAAATAAAAGTCAAGAGCAATAACTTTGAAAATCTAAAAAGAGGAAGAGCAAAGGAACTACAATGTTGTAGTATTTATATAAGAACATATTTATTGGTCCAAAACAAAGACGCGTTTCATCTGGAAAACCAGACTTCCTCAGGGATAGACATAGCTGGTCTTGATATAGGCAAAAAAGTCATATTCTGAATCGCATAATCTTTGTATGCCCAGTCAATAAATCTATTGGAAGTTGTTCCTATATACATTCATAAGATGAATGTTTTAGATTGCAGGTCATTAGAGGGGACACTGTAATGGTCTTACAACATCAAAGTTAACATCCATACTTCCGAGCCAATGGTTTTTCCTAGCTCATACTGTAATCAAATAGGACTACATCTGAGGCTCACTGGCCCATCAAGCAGGATGGGGACTCCTCTCATTCACTTCAACCCTACACAAAGTTCCTGTGATAAAGCCTTAAACAAGAGGCCATGCACCCAAGTGAGAACACTACAAGATCAGTTTCCTAGTCGTATGAACATCCAGTTTGCAGTATTTTGGCAGCTTAACTAAAGATTGTTCTGTGATCTTGGCTGACCTCGTCCATCAAGCTCAAGGATGGAAACTGAACCATGAGCCGCATTATTTCTGATAACAGCACATGAAACCAGTCTGATTATTTTATCATTTCAACATCCGATTGAATTGAGGACCATGTGCCTGGGAGGGAGCAGGTACCAGGTAATGACCTGACAAGTCAGGATACTTATACTGCTTTCTAAGCAGTTATTAACCCATTATATATCAGCAGGGACTTTTCCCATCAGTAGGAAAATGATTAAGTATTGAGAGGTGCATCTTTTAGAATGAGGGAGCAGGCCAGTAAGTGGTCTTCAAGATGAAACTTTGTACAAATCCTGCTTTATTCCGGAGAAGGCCTAAAGTAATAAGGGTCTGATGGGACCCTCTGATTTTATATTCAACGCCACAGAAAGGTTAATCAGCAAGTAGTAAAATACCAGATAGTTTTAAATCTCCATATTGCAGCATCTAGTGCTTACAGCATGACCATGTGCTTCCTATTGGTCCACAGCTTCAGATGTAGGAGCCACAGGAAGCAGCTAGTCATGATGGATTCACTACCGACATGTGTAAGGAGACAACATGGTAACCACAGAAGGAAAATACGAACTGGGAATAACTTTAAAGTCTATATAATTGGCTTTTCACTACTTTGGATGCACCATCTACTTTTAAGCCATAACGTGTTTTGACATTAGTGTTTCTTTAAAGATCCTATACAAGTTGTAGAAAATTAACTCAGAATCTTTAATGAAGCAACTAAATGCTCCTTTATCTCATTGTGCTGAGCACATGATGGGAAGTATAGGATCAGTAATGTCACCTTGAGACATACATACAAGTCTCAGGTTGCTATAAATCCTCAAAAAGCATTCAGAGGAGCAATAATGCTGGCAATTACCCTGCAAATCCCACAACTTGTGCAGCGTAATCACCCACCTCTGGGTATTGGAGCATATTAAGTGTCAGGCGCTGCTGTTTATTTCATGAGGTCTCATTAACCAGGGAACGGAGCATAAATATTTATAAATAGATCTACATTTTATACATGCATAGCAACCGGATGCAAGGGTCTGTGACAAGGGTAGAGCATGGGGAAGGAAGGCATGGGAGCTACAAGAGATAGATACACGTCTTTAAACCGTTACATATCTTAGAGGCCAATGTTATCATAGTTTGCCTCATAGCCTTGAAGTAAAATGTGATAAGACATTCATACAGTGCTTGGGATGCAGCATCGAGAACAAGTGAAGGAGCTTCAAGAATTATGAAAGCAAAGTAGGATTTAAAACAGTTTTGGTTTTCTCTAGAGAAGGTATATTCCAACATTATATTTTTAATTTGTTCTTTAAAAAAAAAAAAAAAAAAAAAAAAAAAAGAAAAAAAAAACAAAAAAAAAAAGAACACACATCCTTACAGGGAAAGGGCAAAAACCCAGAAAAAAATACATACAAACAAAGTAAAAATATGATCTCCTAAATGTATTCAATATTTGGACCACAATGGTCCTTAAATTTCAAGCATCACAAAAAATAAAATAAAATAAAAATAAAATTTGAAACCAACTGAAGTTTTCTCCTCCTCTGTCCTGATATAGGAAACAGAGGCAGTGAGTCTTATGGATGTATGTATTGTCTGCAAGACATTGTGCTTGTGTTTCCATTCAAATTAACATAGATCAGATAGGAAAGCCAACATGCTCACCATGAGACTGTTTAGACTCCAAAATAAAAACACAATCATCGAATAAAATGTTGATAGAACACATTGTTTTTTTAATTCTGAAATAGTTTCAAAGGCCACTGTTGTCCAAAACTGACATAGACATAGTTAGTTTTCTTTATTGCATTAAATAAAAAGGGTATTTTTTAAATTGTCGGTGTGTTTTCCTTTCAAATAAAGGTCTCAGACCACAAAAACGTAATCAGAAGGCTCGCTCCATGCCAGCCAAGAGGATCGAAAAACTAAAGTATCTGCTCTGTGCCTCTCACGCTTTATAACTTCTCTCAGAACCGAGGACAAACTATGTTGGAGAGGCTGTGGACTACAAGGGTGTTATCTTCATATTTGGTGGACTTGCCCCCTCATTCTACCACTCTGGGAAAAATGTTTTGACGATATTTCAATTAACCTTAAGGAGGTTGTCCCTCTAGCGGCCAGCACCGGTCTATTACATATATTGTCGAAGAATTATAAAACTGAAAAAATAGCCTATATGATTCAACTATTTACAATAATTAAAATTGCGATTGTCTCTAAAATGGGAAGAAGCCATCTTTCCAAATTGGAATGAAATTTTAGTTAAAATGGACCGCTGCCGGGAGCTCGAGAGAAACCTCTATGATAATGGAGGTTTAAAGAACAGTAAAAAAAAAAAAAAAAATGGTTGATTTGGGATGCCAGAACTTAAATGACTGCATTGGTTAGTTAGAGATCTGTTTTTGATATCATATAAAAAAAGAAGATCTATTATTGTAAATTGCCTGCAGGTATGAATGTGTGTGTAACTGTCTGTATTGTCCATCAATAAGTTAAGTCAATCAAGTTAAGCTGAAAACGTTTGCCTTTACTGCTGTATCTATGGCATATTGGCCAACTTGACGACATATCAATTAATATGTATCAATATGTGTATGACATCTAGCTAGTTGAAAATGTTCTGTTTTCATACTACTGTATTTCTTATATACTGATGTCACATGAAAGTTTTATATATTTTTACATTTATTTGCAAAAAAAATAAATAAAAAAGATATAAAGGTCTCAGAGCACAAAAACGTAATCAGAAGTGTACTGCCCTCAAGGGCTTGCTCTCTGCCAGCCAATAGGATCGAAAAACTAAAGTATCTGCTCTGCCGGTCAGTAAAGGTATTATTGAATATTTTTTGTGGAAACATGTTTTTGTAAATATTTAATTATCTAGGACATACTGCTCACACAACATTCCTGCTGATCTCAGAGCCTTGGTAGGGCTGCAGCCACTTATAATGTTAGTATTAGGCTAGAGGGAAGCACCAAGATGTCTTCAGGTAATGCACCAGAAGACTGGAGTATGTCAGGAGATACCACCTGAGCACATTACTACTATACAATGCACCTGCCTTACAGCAACATCCTAAGGTGCCAGCAATGGTTACACACCTCCTCATGGTTAAATATTTCCTTCTGGAGAACACAACAAATAAGTCAGAACTAGTTAATATTTACTAGCACACAATCCCTGGCACTTGGTTGTTTGCATCTCCCTGCTCTCATAAATGTAGAATATCATTAGGGCTACATCTCTAGCCAGTAACAATGCATGTCCTGCAAGGATTAACCCTTAAGGTGCTGATTAAAAGACACCAAGTAATTCTCAAGGTGTATAGATAGGAGAAGTAGACATTTTGTTGCATGGGTTAGTAACAGACTTTATAATAACAAGAAATAAATCCCCTGCAGTACAGACCCCCCCCCCCCAATAGTCACTGCAGTGAGCAATCCAGAAGCCCATCAACACATGTAATACATAATAGCTTACATTGGAGGAAAACATATATATATATCACCCCCCCATACAAGCAGTTACATCATCATCACTGCAAAGAGGATCTATCTACCTGTCGCCCCAGTAACATCACCTGTCAGTATAAACAAGCCCAGGCAATACCCCCTTACATTATAAGGACCCCCAAAACAATACATGATTATACAGCCTTCTGGAATATATATACACCCCAATAATTATGATGCAGTTGCATCAGTCAGTGTAAGCCCCTCCAATGCAAAGCTATTTATAATGTACACCCCCACCCATATAACTGAAGGACCCTCTGCATGATCAGTACCCTGCAGTCACCTGTCTGTAATAGCCCCCTCCCCAGGTATTATTATTATTCTGGGCATCCCTGGCTGGTTCTTACCCCGCAGCACCCCAGAGTAGGCGGCTATGATGGTCTTCATGGTCAGGTCTGTAGCACCCACAGGTCAGCCAGTCCAGGCAGCTTCTAGCACTGACTGCAATGAGCATGGAGAGCAGAGCTGGAGTTATATAGAAAGGGGGAGGAGGGTACAGAGAGCAACAAGGGGAGGAGCACAGACAGGGGGAGAGAAGGGAGGGGGAGAGGGACCAGGAGGAGAGAAGCACAGACAGGGGGAGAGAAGGGAGGAGGAGAGGGACCAGGAGGAGAGAAGCACAGACAGGGGGAGAGAAGGGAGGAGGAGAGGAACCAGGAGGAGAGAAGCACAGACAGGGGGAGAGAAGGGAGGAGGAGAGGGACCAGGAGGAGAGAAGCACAGACAGGGGCAGAGAAGGGAGGAGGAGAGGGACCAGGAGGAGAGAAGCACAGACAGGGGGAGAGAAGGGAGGAGGAGAGAAGCACAGACAGGGGGAGAGAAGGGAGGGGGAGAGGGACCAGGAGGAGAGAAGCACAGACAGGGGGAGAGAAGGGAGGAGGAGAGGGACCAGGAGGAGAGAAGGGAGGAGGAGAGGGACCAGGAGGAGAGAAGCACAGACAGGGGGAGAAGGGAGGAGGAGGGGAGAACAGGCAGGAGGAGAGGGACCAGGAGGAGAGAAGCACAGACATGGGGAGAAGGGAGGAGGAGAGGGACCAGTAGGAGAGAAGCACAGACAGGGGCAGAGAAGGGAGGAGGAGAGGGACCAGGAGGAGAGAAGAGAAGCACAGACAGGGGGAGAGAAGGGAGGAGAGAGGCACCAGGAGGAGTGGAGCACAGACATGGGGAGAGAAGGGAGGAGGAGATGAACCAGGAGGAGAGAAGCACAGACAGGGGAAGAGAAGGGAGGAGAGAGGGACCAGGAGGAGGGGAGAGAAGGGAGGAGGAGAGGGACCAGGGGGAGAGAAGCACAGACAGGGGGAGAGCAAGGAGGAGGAGAGGGACCAGGGGGAGAGAAGCACAGACAGGGGGAGAGAAGGGAGGAGAGAGGGACCAGGAGGAGGGGAGAGAAGGGAGTAGGAGAGGGACCAGGAGGAGAGAAGCACAGACAGGGGAGGGAAGGGAGAAGGAGAGGGACCAGGGGGAGAGAAGCACAGACAGGGGGAGAGAAGGGAGGAGGAGGGGAGAACAGGCAGGAGGAGAGGGGCCAGGAGGAGAGAAGCACAGACAGGGGGAGAGAAGGGAGGATGAGAGGGACCAGTAGGAGAGAAGCACAGACAGGGGCAGAGAAGGGAGGAGGAGATGGACCAGGAGGAGAGAAGCACAGACAGGGGTAGAGAAGGGAGAATGAGAGGGACCTAGAGGAGAGAAGCACAGACAGGGGGAGAGAAGGGAGGAAAGAGGGACCAGGAGGAGGGGAGAGAAGCACAGACAGGGGGAGAGAAGGGAGGAGAGAGGCACCAGGAGGAGTGGAGCACAGACAGGGGGAGAGAAGGGAGGAGGAGAGGGACCAGGAGGAGATAAGCACAGACAGGGGAAGAGAAGGGATGAGAGAGGGACCAGGAGGAGGGGGAGAGAAGGGAGGAGGAGAGGGACCAGGGGGAGAGAAGCACAGACAGGGGGAGAGAATGGAGGAGAGAGGGACCAGGAGAAGGGGAGAGAAGGGAGTAGGAGAGGGACCAGGAGGAGAGAAGCACAGACAGGGGAGGGAAGGGAGAAGGAGAAGGACCAGGGGGAGAGAAGCACAGACAGGGGGAGAGAAGGGAGGAGAGAGGTTCCAGGAGGAGGGGAGAAAGGGAGGAGGAGAGGGACCAGGAGGAAAGAAGCACAGATAGGGGAGAGAAGAGAGGAGGAGAGGGACCAGGGGGAGAGAAGCACAGACAGGGGGAGAGAAGGGAGGAGAGAGGGACCAGGAGGAGGGGAGAGAAGGGAGGAGGAGAGGGACCAGGAGGAGAGAAGCACAGACAGGGGGAGAGAAGGGAGGAGGAGAGGGACCAGGAGGAGGGTAGAGAAGGGAGGAGGAGAGGGACCAGAGGGGAGAGAAGCACAGACAGGGGGAGAGAAGGGAGGAGAGAGGGACCAGGAGGAGAGGAGAGAAGGGAGGAGGAGAGGGACCGGGAGGAGAGAAGCGCAGACAGGGGGAGATAAGGGAGGAGAGAGGGAGGCGGAGAGGGACCTGGAGGAGAGAAGCATAGACAGGGGGAGAGAAGGGAGGAGGGGAGAGAAGGGAGGAGGAGAGGGACCAGGAGGAGAGAAGCACAGAGAAGGGAGGAGAGAATCACAGACAGGGAGAGAAGGGTAGAGAAGGGAGGAGGAGAGGGACCAGGAGGAGAGAAGCAAAGAGAAAGGAGGAGGAGAGAAGCATAGACAGGGGGAGAAAAGGGACCAGGAGGAAAGAAGCATAGACTGGTGGAGAGAGGGACCAGGATGAGGAGAGAAACAAGAAGAGAAGGACCAAGAGGAGGAGAGAAGCACAGGCAGGGGGAGAGAGGGACCAGAAGTAGGAGAGAAGCATAGACAGGAGGAGAGAGGGACAGACAGGGGAGAAGGGAGGAGGGGAGAGAAGGGAGGAGGAGAGGGACAGGAGGAGAGAAGCACAGACAGGGGGAGAAGGGAGGAGGAGAGGGACCCGGAGGAGAGAAGCATGGAGAGTGGGATCAGGAGGAGAGAAGCATGGAGAGAGGGACCAAGAGGGGAGAAGCATGGAGAGAGGGACCAGGAGGAGAGAAGCATAGACACGGGGAGATAAGGGAGGAGGAGGGGAGAACAGGCAGGAGGAGAGGAACCAGGAGGGGAGAAGCACAGACAGGGGGAGAGAAGGGAGGAGGAGAGGGACCAGGAGGAGAGAAGCACAGACAGGGGCAGAGAAGGGAGGAGGAGAGGGACCAGGAGGAGAGAAGCACAGACAGGGGGAGAGAAGGGAGGAGGAGAGAAGCACAGACAGGGGGAGAGAAGGGAGGGGGAGAGGGACCAGGAGGAGAGAAGCACAGACAGGGGGAGAGAAGGGAGGAGGAGAGGGACCAGGAGGAGAGAAGCACAGACAGGGGCAGAGAAGGGAGGAGGAGAGGGACCAGGAGGAGAGAAGCACAGACAGGGGGAGAAGGGAGGAGGAGGGGAGAACAGGCAGGAGGAGAGGGACCAGGAGGGGAGAAGCACAGACAGGGGGAGAGAAGGGAGGAGGAGAGGGACCAGGAGGAGAGAAGCACAGACAGGGGCAGAGAAGGGAGGAGGAGAGGGACCAGGAGGAGAGAAGCACAGACAGGGGGAGAGAAGGGAGGAGGAGAGAAGCACAGACAGGGGGAGAGAAGGGAGGGGGAGAGGGACCAGGAGGAGAGAAGCACAGACAGGGGGAGAGAAGGGAGGAGGAGAGGGACCAGGAGGAGTGGAGCACAGACATGGGGAGAGAAGGGAGGAGGAGATGAACCAGGAGGAGAGAAGCACAGACAGGGGAAGAGAAGGGAGGAGAGAGGGACCAGGAGGAGGGGAGAGAAGGGAGGAGGAGAGGGACCAGGAGGAGAGAAGCACAGACAGGGGGAGAGCAAGGAGGAGGAGAGGGACCAGGGGGAGAGAAGGGAGGAGAGAGGGACCAGGAGGAGGGGAGAGAAGGGAGTAGGAGAGGGACCAGGAGGAGAGAAGCACAGACAGGGGAGGGAAGGGAGAAGGAGAGGGACCAGGGGGAGAGAAGCACAGACAGGGGGAGAGAAGGGAGGAGGAGGGGAGAACAGGCAGGAGGAGAGGGGCCAGGAGGAGAGAAGCACAGACAGGGGGAGAGAAGGGAGGATGAGAGGGACCAGTAGGAGAGAAGCACAGACAGGGGCAGAGAAGGGAGGAGGAGATGGACCAGGAGGAGAGAAGCACAGACAGGGGTAGAGAAGGGAGAATGAGAGGGACCTAGAGGAGAGAAGCACAGACAGGGGGAGAGAAGGGAGGAAAGAGGGACCAGGAGGAGGGGAGAGAAGCACAGACAGGGGGAGAGAAGGGAGGAGAGAGGCACCAGGAGGAGTGGAGCACAGACAGGGGGAGAGAAGGGAGGAGGAGAGGGACCAGGAGGAGATAAGCACAGACAGGGGAAGAGAAGGGATGAGAGAGGGACCAGGAGGAGGGGAGAGAAGGGAGGAGGAGAGGGACCAGGGGGAGAGAAGCACAGACAGGGGGAGAGAATGGAGGAGAGAGGGACCAGGAGAAGGGGAGAGAAGGGAGTAGGAGAGGGACCAGGAGGAGAGAAGCACAGACAGGGGAGGGAAGGGAGAAGGAGAAGGACCAGGGGGAGAGAAGCACAGACAGGGGGAGAGAAGGGAGGAGAGAGGTTCCAGGAGGAGGGGAGAAAGGGAGGAGGAGAGGGACCAGGAGGAAAGAAGCACAGATAGGGGAGAGAAGAAAGGAGGAGAGGGACCAGGGGGAGAGAAGCACAGACAGGGGGAGAGAAGGGAGGAGAGAGGGACCAGGAGGAGGGGAGAGAAGGGAGGAGGAGAGGGACCAGGAGGAGAGAAGCACAGACAGGGGGAGAGAAGGGAGGAGGAGAGGGACCAGGAGGAGGGTAGAGAAGGGAGGAGGAGAGGGACCAGAGGGGAGAGAAGCACAGACAGGGGGAGAGAAGGGAGGAGAGAGGGACCAGGAGGAGAGGAGAGAAGGGAGGAGGAGAGGGACCGGGAGGAGAGAAGCGCAGACAGGGGGAGATAAGGGAGGAGAGAGGGAGGCGGAGAGGGACCTGGAGGAGAGAAGCATAGACAGGGGGAGAGAAGGGAGGAGGGGAGAGAAGGGAGGAGGAGAGGGACCAGGAGGAGAGAAGCACAGAGAAGGGAGGAGAGAATCACAGACAGGGAGAGAAGGGTAGAGAAGGGAGGAGGAGAGGGACCAGGAGGAGAGAAGCAAAGAGAAAGGAGGAGGAGAGAAGCATAGACAGGGGGAGAAAAGGGACCAGGAGGAAAGAAGCATAGACTGGTGGAGAGAGGGACCAGGATGAGGAGAGAAACAAGAAGAGAAGGACCAAGAGGAGGAGAGAAGCACAGGCAGGGGGAGAGAGGGACCAGAAGGAGGAGAGAAGCATAGACAGGAGGAGAGAGGGACAGACAGGGGAGAAGGGAGGAGGGGAGAGAAGGGAGGAGGAGAGGGACAGGAGGAGAGAAGCACAGACAGGGGGAGAAGGGAGGAGGAGAGGGACCCGGAGGAGAGAAGCATGGAGAGTGGGATCAGGAGGAGAGAAGCATGGAGAGAGGGACCAAGAGGGGAGAAGCATGGAGAGAGGGACCAGGAGGAGAGAAGCATAGACACGGGGAGATAAGGGAGGAGGAGGGGAGAACAGGCAGGAGGAGAGGAACCAGGAGGGGAGAAGCACAGACAGGGGGAGAAGGGAGGAGGAGGGTGAGAAGGGAGGAGAGGGATCAGGAGGAGAGAAGCATGGAGAGAGGGACCACGAGGAGAGAAGCATAGACAGGTGGAGAGAGGAAACATGAGGATTAGAGAAGCATGGAGAGAGGGACTAGGAGGAGAGAAGCACAGACAGGGGGAGAGAAGGGAGGAAGAGGGAAGAGAAGGGATGAGGAGAGGGACCAGGAGGAGAGAAGCAAAGACTGGTGGAGAGAGGGACCAGGAGGAGAGAAGCATAGACAGGTGGAGAGAGGTACATTGAGGAGGAGGAGAGAAGCATGAAGAGAAGGGACCAAGCGGAGAGAGGCATAGATAGGTGGAGAGCTGGACCAGGAGGAGAGAAGCACAGACATGTGGAGAGAGGGACCAGGATGAGGCGAGAAGCATGGAGAGAGGGACCAAGAGGAGGAGAGAAGCACAGGCAGGTGGAGAGAGGGACCAGGAAGAGGAGAGAAGCATAGACAGGTGGAGAGAGGGACCAGGATGAGGAGAGAAGCATGGAGAGAGGGACCAAGAGGAGGAGAGAAGCACAGGCAGGTGGAGAGTGGGATCAAGAGGAGAGAAGCATGGACAGGTGGAGAGAGGGACCAGGATGAGGAGGCAAGCATGAAGAGAGGGACCAAGAGGAGGAGAGAAGCACAGGCAGGTGGAGAGTGGGATCAAGAGTAGAGAAGCATGGAGAGAGAGACCAGGAGGAGCGACGCACAGACAGGTGGAGAGGGTCCAGAAGGAGGAGAAAAGCATAGACAGGAGGAGAGAGGGACAGACAGTGGGAGAATCGAGGAGGGGAGAGAAGGGAGGAGGAGAGGGCCCAGGAGGAGAGAAGCACAGACAGGTAGAGAGGGACCAGGAGGAGTAGAAAAGCATAGACAGGAGGAGAGAGGGACAGACAGTGGGAGAATCGAGGAGGGGAGAGAAGGGAGGAGGAGAGGGCCCAGGAGGAAAGAAGCACAGACATGGGGAGAAGGGAGGAGGAGAGGGACCAGGAGGAGAGAAGCATGGAGAGAGGGACCAGGAGGAGAGAAGCATAGACAGGGGGAGATAAGGGAGGAGGAGGGGAGAACAGGCAGGAGGAGAGGAACCAGGAGGAGAGTAGCACAGACAGGGGGAGAAGGGAGGAGGAGCGTGAGAAGGGAGGATAGGAATCAGGAGGAGAGAAGCATGGAGAGAGGGACCACGAGGAGAGAAGCATAGACAGGTGGAGAGAGGAAACATGAGTATTAGAGAAGCATGGAGAGAGGGACCAGGAGGAGAGAACCACATACAGGGGGAGAGAAGGGAGGAAGAGGGGAGAGAAGGGATGAGGAGAGGGACCAGGAGGAGAGAGGTACAATGAGGAGGAGAGAAGCATGAAGAGAAGGGACCAAGCGGAGAGAGGCATACATAGGTGGAGAGCTGGACCAGGAGGAGAGAAGCACAGACATGTGGAGAGAGGGACCAGGATGAGGGTAGAAGCATGGAGAGAGGGACCAAGAGGAGGAGAGAAGCACAGGCAGGTGGAGAGAGGGACCAGGAGGAGGAGAGAAGCATAGACAGGTGGAGAGAGGGACCAGGATGAGTAGAGAAGCATGGAGAGAGGCATCAAGAGGAGGAGAGAAGCACAGGCAGGTGGAGAGTGGGATCAAGAGGAGAGAAGCATGGAGAGAGGGACCAGGAGGAGCGACGCACAGACAGGTGGCGAGAGGGACCAGGAGGAGGAGAGAAGCATAGACAGGAGGAGAGAGGGACATACAGTGGGAGAATCGAGGAGGGGAGAGAAGGGAGGAGGAGAGGGACCAGGAGGAGAGAAGCATGGAGAGAGGGACCAGTAGGAGAGAAGCATAGACAGGGGGAGATAAGGGAGGAGGAGAGAAGCACAGACAGGGGGAGAGAAGGGAGGAGGAGGGGAGAGAAGGGATGAGCAGTGAGAGCCAAGGGGGAGAGAAGCATAGACAGGAGGAGAGATGGACCAGAAGGAGGAGAGAAGTACAGGAAGGTGGAGCGAGGAATCAGGAGGAGAGGAGAAGATTAGAGAGAGAGAGACACAAGAGATAAAGGGAGAGCTAGACCAGTAGGGCCAGAGAAGCATAGAGAGAGAGAGCAAAGTATGACCAGGGGGAGAAGAGAAGCATAAAGAGAGGGGCCAGGAACCTTCCATATCCCCTTAATCACAGTGTATTTGTATCTGGACTCATAATGTCATCTTGCATTACAACCCAAAATGACCATATTGGTCTGATGGAAAATACTCTTTAATGGCCACAGATAAAAGGATGAATCATTATCTACTAGACATACAGATGTACAGTGTATAAGTCATTAGGTCGGGTCCAAGGGTCAACTAACTGCAGCCACTCAGTGTCCACCTGTCACAGGTACCAAAGATACATTTATATTTTAAAGGGAAACAACTATTAAAATACAAGTTATGTACTTAGAGAATTTTCATTATATACGCAATATATATGGGGGGGGGGGGCAGGTTTTAGGGAAAAAAATGTGTATGCCCCCCGCGGGCCTCCCTCAGTATATATACTCTGCTTAATACTACCACTTATAATGCTCTTTTTCCTGTAACTCCCCCTATAGCGCTGTTTTTCCTCGCCAGACCCCTTTTAATTCTCTGGACAATCTGCCATTTAAAGCTGACTGTTAAGTTAATGTTTGCTGTTCCTTTCAATTTTATTTTTTTTAAAAAGGTTTAGTTTGTGTTGTTACGTTTGCTGTTTCTTAAAAGTTCAGATAAAGCCAAAAACCTCAACTTTCAATTGGTTTTATGTATTTTTTTCCATCAGTTCCCCTATTTAACCTGTATTAAAATGGCCCCATTTAGAGCTGTTGCGCTTAGCTATATATTTGTTTAGTCGCTCAGTCGTGTCTGACTCCGATGACGCTATAACACGGCAGGCACATCTTGTGTCTGGTAGTGCCTATCCATAAGGTTTTCATGGCAAAGATACTGGAGTGGGTTGCCAGTTCCTTCTCCAGTGGACTGGGATTTGACTGACCTCTCTGCTATGACCTGCCAATCGTGGGTGACCCTACATGGTATAGCTCACAGCTTCATTGAAGAACAAAACCCCTCTTCACCATAACAAGGTAGAAATCCAGAAGGGATATATACGGTGCCTTGCAAAAGTATTCACCCCCTTGACTTTTTACCTATTTTGTTACATTACAGCCTTAAGTTCAATGTTTTGTTAATCTGAATTTTATGTGATGGATCAGAACACAATAGTCTAAGTTGGTGAAGTGAAATGAGAAAAATATATACATAAAACTATTTTTTAGAAATAGAAAACAGAAAATTGCCATGTGCGTATGTATTCACCCCTTTGTTATGAAGCCCATAAAAAGCTCTGGTGCAACCAGTTACCTTCAGAAGTCACATAATTAGTGAAATGATGTCCACCTGTGTGCTATCTAAGTGTCACATGATCTGTCATTACATATACACACCTTTTTTGAAAGGCCCCAGAGGCTGCAAGCAAGAGGCACCACTAACCAAACACTGCCATGAAGACCAAGGAACTCTCCAAACAAGTAAGGGACAATGTTGTTGAGAAGTACAAGTCAGGGTTAGGTTATAAAAAAAATCCAAATCTTTGATGATACCCAGCAGCACCAGCAAATCTATCATAAACAAATGGAAAGAACATGGCACAACAGCAAACCTGCCAAGAGACGACCGCCCACCAAAACTCACGGACCGGGCAAGGAGATCATTAATCAGAGAGGCAACACAGAGACCTAAGGTAACCCTGGAGGAGCTGCAGAGTTCCACAGCAGAGACTGGAGTATCTGTACATAGGACGACAATAAGCCATACGCTCCATAGAGTTGGGCTTTATGGCAGAGTGGCCAGAAGAAAGCCATTACTTTTAGCAAAAAACAAAATGGCACGTTTTGAGTTTGCGAAAAGGCATGTGGGAGACTCCCAAAATGTATGGAGGAAGGTGCTCTGGTCTGATTAGACTAAAATTGAACTTTTCGTCCATCAAAGAAAACGTTATGTCTGGCGCAAACCCAACACATCACATCACCCAAAGAGCACCATCCCCACAGTGAAACATGGTGGTGGCAGCATCATGCTGTGGGGATGTTTTTCAGCAGCCGGGACTGGGAACCTGGTCAGAGTTGAGGGAAAGATGGATGGTGCTAAATACAGGGAGATTCTTGAGCAAAACCTGTACCACTCTGTGCATGATTTGAGGCTAGGACGGAGGTTCACCTTCCAGCAGAACAATGACCCCAAACACACTGCTAAAGCAACACTTGGGTGGTTTAAGGGGAAACATGTAAATGTGTTGGAATGGCCTAGTCACAGCCCAGACCTCAATCCAATAGACTTAAAGATTGCTGTTCACAAGCGCAAACCATCCAACTTGAAGGAGCTGGAGCAGTTTTGCAAGGTGGAATGGGCAAAAATCCCAGTGGTAAGATGTGGCAAGCTCATAGAGACTTATCCAAAGCGACTTGGAGCTGTGACTGCCGCAAAAGGTGGCTCTACAAAGTATTGACTTTAGGGGGGTGAATAGTTATGCACATTGACTTTTTCTGTTATTTTGTACAATTTGTTGTTTGCTTCACAATAAAAAAAAATCTTCAAAGTTGTGTCATGTTCTGTAAATTAAATGATGCAAATCTTCAAACAATCCATGATAATCCCATGTTGGGAGGCAACAAAACACAAACAATGCCAAGGGGGTGAATACTTTTGCAAGGCACTGTATATATATATATAAATATATATATATATATATATATTATTAATATTATTATAGTTTATTTATAACGTGCCGACATATGCGGTTGCGCTGTACATAAATTAGGTTCTGACAGTGATAAATACAGATTAATATTTAGAAAAGGAAGGAGGGCCCTGTCTTTGAGCTAGGAATCCAATGTCCATGGTGAATTCCTAAAGTACTTAGGATAGAATTATATATATATATTAATGTGGGCTTCTTAGGGGGATTTATTATTGGTTCAGCAGATATTGCTATTCCTCCCATGCCAGAGCTTTTTCTCTCCAAGGCAGGGAATCCCAAATGAGGTCACATGTGTGATGTCATTTGGGATTCTCTATCCTGCCAAGAAGATGCGCCCGGTAGGAGATGAATAGCACTATCTCCCGAACCACCAATTAATTTCACCAGGGTACCCCCTAAGAACCTCAAATTAAGGTGTCAGGGGTATGGCCGAGAGGGGGCTGTGAGAGGCTGGGATGTAAATACAAAAAAAGAAAATTAAAACAGCACTGCCCGCCTAGTTGAGGTCCCTGGAGCATTGCACCCACTGCACCGACTCTGCTTTTCTGCATGAAAATCGGTTGTTGAAAAGGTTAAAAATTAACTTTTTTGGATGACCAGTCTGCTTTTGCATCCATGTCACAACTTCAATCAGTCAACCTCAGGACAAGCATGTTGTGGCACTGGTCAACTTATTTCATGGAAAGACCGGCTCCCAAGTCACAATTTATTAGAGGGGGACTATTGTCAAGTGTTTTATTTGGATAGGTAGTTTTCAACAGAACTAAATAGAGATCTTAACCATGTTTTCAAACTGTGTAATGCACGTAATGGGGTCAAGTTCGCCAAAATAGCACACTATAAATATATCCTTTATCCTATTAAACGCTAGATTTATATTATTTGTTTCTAAAACAGCAAATTACAGTTGTGGAGACGCTCATTTGCATAAAAAATATTTTTCAGGAATGATCCACTGTAGAAACAAATTAATAATACAATATATAGCCATTTTTTCATATTCTTTAAGAATATACTAAAAAAACAACACTTTGAATCCCTTTAAAAGCCAATCAAATGACAGCTCGTAATTGTACATGTCAGCAGTATAGTCCTTTAGCTTTAATATTTGCATTTCCCAAGTTCAAGTCTGTTAAGGTTGTCTGGGACTTTAGTAAATACGTCCAGCGATTTCTCAATTTTTACTTACACAAGTCTTCATTTTTTTTATGAAATCAGTTAAACTTTAGCCTACAAGGAATTCCCTTTTCTTTAGAATTATTATATTGCAAATCTAGAAAAGTGCAGGGGTCAGTTTGTTTCTATATGAGCTTGTGAATAACTAAACTTGATACTGAGCAAATTCATTTAAAAAGAAAAAGAATAGTTTTAATTTAATTAAAATTATTATTGCAATTATTTAGTTTTTTGCCTGTTACTTTCTCAGAAGGATGTGTCCTTGTGAACTAATGAGCTTTGGAGGAGCTAGGGAATGGGGGGCTACAGCCTCCAGGTGTCAGCTCACTCAGTGCCAGTTTCTCCTCATATTTGGTGCCACTTAATAAAGACCCCTTAATAAAGCAGCTCCCTTCCCAGTAAGATCCCCCCATATCCACTGGCGCCTCTTAGTTATCTTACCCCAAAAGGCCTTTCCCAAAGCAGCTTACTCACTCTCTCCAAAAACCCTTCCCAAAGCAGCGCCCCTCCTCAAGAATTATTCTGAAAGGATCTTCACTCTCCAAGACCCCATCCCACAGCAGTTCCCCTCCCAAAGTCCCCTTCCCATAGTAGCTCCACTCTCCAAGATCCCTTCCCAAAGCAACTCCCTTGCCCTCCCCTAGACCCCTTCCTAAAACAGATCCCTCGTAAGACACATTCCCAAAACAGCTCCCCTCTCCAAGACCCATCCCAAAGAAGACCCCCTCCCCAAGACTCTTTTCTGAGCAGCTCCCCTCCCAAATACCCTTTCTCATTGCAGTCTTCCTCTCAAGACTCCTTACCAAAGCAGCTCTCTTCCTCAATACCACTTCCCAAAATATATCCCCCTCCCCAAGACCCTTTCCCAAAGCAGCTCCAAACTCCAAGACCTCTTCCCAAAGAAACTCCCCTCCCCAATATTTTTTCCCAAAACAGCCCCTCTCTCCAAGACCTCTTCACAAAGAAACCCCTCTCCCCAAGACGCTTTCCCAAACCAGCTCTTCTCCAAAAGACCCTTTCCCAAAGCAGACCCCTTCCCCAATAATATTTCCTAAAGCAGCTCTCTTCCACCCAAGACTCCTTCTGAAAGCAGATTTCCTCCCAAGACTCCTTCCCAAAACAGTTCCCCTCTCAGTTGTTTAGTCGTTCAGTCGTTCAGTCACTTCTGAGTGAACCTCCACCGAAGCTCCATCAAAAAGCACCATGAAGACAGTTATTGTACTCCAGTTGGACACAATTTCACCCAGGAGAATCACTCCATCCAGAACCTCAAAATAAAAGTACTCAGAGGGAATTTCAGAACAATCCAAAACTTTTGAATTAAAAATTATTCAATTTTTTAATACAAAGGATTTGGGCATTACCATCGACTTAGGCTTTCTGGCCCACTTAATGTCCCATCTTAATGTCTTATAGCTAACACACATTCCACTTACCTCCCCCCTTCTATTACTGTTTTTGTAAGCTACATGCTATGCTGAAATGTATTGCTCTTTATTTCACTTTGCTGTGTTCTTATCTACAACCTGATCTATATACTTACTGACCTATCAGGACATTATTCACAGTGCTGGTCTGTTTCTCACTTAACTCTGGCCAATTAATTTTGTCTTTCTTGTTTTTATTTATTTTTTATTTATTTTTGTCATCGCTTTCTGTTTACAGTTTTTAGCTCATACTTGTGTCAGTATCGCTTTTTGACTTGATAAAGAGAGGCATTATCTCTCGAAAGCTCGTCGCTTTCTTATGAATACATTTGTCCAATAAAAAAGGTATCACTATTCACTGCAATACTCTGATTATTCTCTCTGAACATAAATAGAAAGGTATGACCATGGCATTGCCCAGACACTGATTGTGAGATTCTTGGTTTGTCACCAAATATTTAGGTGATACTGTGACTGTCTGGTCCTCTGGGGTCACACAACCAAAAGTGGCCAAGAAAGTTCTATGTTGAGTGTCACTGAACCTTTATCATTTCCCAACGCAGTGCCCATTGGCAAAATACCCACCTTGGAAGAGGTTTCTGTCTGGGGCAGATGGTGGCACAGATATGTCTATGTTATTTAGTAAGAAAGGTGATATCAGGTAAAGCAGGTCATAGATGAGAACTCATCATTCTTGAGAACAAAGTAATGGCAGCACCACTGCAGCACTAATATAATAGGTAATACATTAAAGTGGCAGATCAGTGCAAATATGGAATCATTTTAAACCATTAAAGTAAATGCATTTTATTAAAAAAATGAAGTTATTAAAAATGAGCTGTCAGTCAGCCTTTCTGATCCACCCCAAATATATTTTTTTTTCATCAAGCCTGTTTATCTCCATATATCTAATCCATATTAAAAAGGAATTTAAAGAAATATGGAAGGTTCCTGGGTGTTACTAGATATATAAAACCAGTGTGTATCTATTTACTTTTAGGTGCCTCATTTATTAAGAAGTGCTTATAAGCTCTGTTTTTACTGCCCAATATCAAACAAATACAGTGGTACCTTGGTGCTCAACATTAAACCATTCCGGACGGCAGGATGAGTTCCAAACAAGCATTTCCCATAGGGATCAATATAAATAGACATAAATTAAAACAATAAAAAATAAACTGTACTGAGATGCCTTGAGGGCCCAATGGGATGGTGGTGATGTAGAGGAGGAGAAGGAGGAGAGAGGTTATTGCTTGGTAACTACACGTAGCTACAAGCTACACCTTGGCTCTTATAAGCACAGGCTGCATTTTAATTCTTATAGGCACAGGCTACACTTTGATTGTTATAGGCACAGGCTACACTTTGATTCTTATAAGCACAGGCTACAACATAATTCTTGTAGGAACAGGCTACACTTTGATTCTTATAATCACAGACTGCACTTTGATTCGGATAGACACAGGCTGCACTTTGATTATTTTAGGCACAGGCTACACACACTTTGATTCTTATAAGCACAGGCTACACTTTGATTTTTATAAGCACAGGCTACACTTTGAGTTTAGAGACACAGGCTCCACTTTGATTCTTTTAGGAAAAGGCTACATATTGATTCTTATAAGCACAGGCTACACTTTGATTCTTATAGACACAGGCTGCATTTTGATTCTTGTAGGCACAGGCTGAACTTTGATTCTTATAGGCACAGGTTACACTTTGGTTCTTTCGGGCTCAGGCTACAGATATATTCTTTTAGGCACAGGCTACCATTGATTATTATAGGCACAGGCTGCATTTTGATTCTTGTAGGCACAGGATACATATTGATTCTTAAAAGCACAGGCTACCCTTTGAGTTTAGAAGCACAGGCTACACTTTGATTCTTATAGGCACAGGCTGTATTTTGATTTTTGTAGGCACAGGCTGAACTTTGATTCTTATAGGCACAGGCTACAATTTGATTTTTGTAGGCTCAGGTATATATATAGTATAGTATATATATATATCACATATATAGTTGTCAGTGTGGGTAACATTTACGATGTTGGCCACGCTTTTGTGTCCCTCGCACAGCAAACAGTTAGGCCCACAAGACCAACACCCGCCGGGAGCTGCAAAAGGGGCCAAAGGCACTCATTGCAGGGCTCATATCACCCCCAGTACCTGGGCTGCAATAAGCGCCGTTGGAGGGAGAGGGGGGTAATTGAAGAGGGGGAAAGGGAGGAGGAGGATAAGGGGGATGAGGGAGGAGGAGGAGGAGGGGAAGGAGGATAAGGAGGAGGATAAGGGGAAATTGAGGAGGAGGATAAGGGGGAAAGGGAGGAAGAGGAGGATAAGAGGGGAAAGAGGGGGGGAAGAGACACAGGGGAGGGAGAGGGGGGAAGAGACACAGGGAAGGGAGAGGAGGGGAAGAGACACAGGGGAGGGAGAGTGGGGAAGAGACACAGGAGAGGGAGAGCAGGGCAAAGAGACACGGGAGGGAGTAGTGGGGGAAAAGACAGGGGAGGGAGATGAGGGGAAGAGACACAAGGGAGGGAGGGGGGATAAGACACAAGGGAGGGAAAGGGGGGAAATGAGACACAAGGTAGGGAGATAGGGGGGAAATGAGACACAAAGGAGGGAGAGGAGTAGGGAAATGAGACACAAGAGAGGGAGAGGAGGGGGAAAATGAGACACAAGGGAGGGAGAGGGGGAATGAGACACAGGGGAGGGAAGGGGGAAGAGACAAATGGAGGGGAGAAGGGAGGAAAAGAGACAGGGGAGGGTGGGGAAGAGATGCAGGGGAGGGGGAAGAGACACATGGGAGGGAAGGGGGAAGAGACACAGGGGAGGGGAGAAAGAGACACAGGGGAGGGGAGAGGGAGAAAGAGACACAGAGGAGGGAAGAGGGGAGAGACACAGGGGAGGGAAGGGGGAAGAGACACAGGGGAGGAAAGGAGGAGGAAAGACACAGGAGAGGAAGGGGGGAAAAACACAGGGGAGGGAAGGGGGAAGAAACACCGGGGAGGGAGACACAGGAGAGGGGAGGAGGAGAGACACAGGGAAGGCAGAAAGAGAAAGGGAGGGAGAGGGGGGGGGGAAGACAAAAATGAAAAATTATGCCGTTATTTTTGATAGGCAAGTCGCTAGTATATATATATATTGTTGTATACCAGTTTAGTAAATATATGACTGTACATACGGTAAATAATAATTCAGGTCTGTTACTCAATATATTACCATGGTGCTGACAAATAGATTCCTGGTCATCACCAAATATTTACCTGGCTCAGGAAACTCTGTAATTGTCTGGTCCATTGAGGTCAGACAGAAATACAGACGCCCAAGAAGGGTGGCCAAGAATATTCTTTACTGCTGGTTAAATGACACTAAACCTCTATAGGGATATAGAAGGTTCCTGGATTTACTAGGTATAATAATTATATTTATTTAGATGTACTTTTATGTACTTTATATTATTAAGAAGCACTTATAAGCTCCGATTACTGTGTAAAATCAAACAGACAGTTCCTGTATGGGTCTGCCCCTGCAGCTCATGAAGACACAGACTTTGCTGTACTTGCTGTGCAGGGTCTCATAATAACCAATCAGTGACAATTTGTCAGCAATATTCTGTTTTTATTTATTTGTTTGCTTTTTGCTCATTATTAAGTTTAGTTATGAAAGAACCATATAGACAAAAATCCGACCACAGTGGGACTTTAAGTTAGAGACTAATGTGCGGGCCAGGTAGGTAAAGTGGGTTTTATCTGCCATCAAACTCTATTACATGTTTTGCATTTATATTATTTTATTCTCCTGTGCCCTATAAGTGTAGAATTCACAATTCTTTGCATTAAAGGGACAACTAATTCTCCTTCCAGATCGCTAACTTGTTATAGTGAAGGGGCTTGTGTACCTCAATGAAGCTGTGAGCTATACCATGTAGGGTCAAAGATGAGCGGATCATTGCAGAGAGATCATACAAATTGCGCTCAACTGGAGAAGGAACTGGCAACCCACTCCAGTATCTTTGCCAAGATAACCATATGAATAAGCAGAACCAGACACAACATGTGCCTGGCTTCTGCGGTCCATAGGGTCACGGAGAGTTGGACATGACTGAATGACTGGACAACAATTCAGTACTAGCCACATCACAGTAAAGATCTCCTAAAAGCATGTTGAAATACTTTTTGAATATGTTAAGGCTTGGTCCCTGATAGGCTAGGATACTACACTGCACATCCAGCCCTACAAAGACTGCGTCTAAATACGCTGCAGACCCATAAAACAGAGCTTATAAGCACTTCTTCATAAAATAAAGTACATAAAATTAAAAAGATACACAGGGATATTATACAGTAAATTCAGAAAACTTCCATATGCCTTTAATACGGTCTGAACTCCGGCATCCACTGGTGAAGCACCCCTCTTGGGGGAAGGGGGGGTCCTGGCTGGGGGCAGATGATGCCATGGGTGTTTCCATTTCATCAGATGGAAAGAAAGGTAATATCAGCTGCAGTAGATCAGAGATGATAGACGGGGTGTTGAGAAATGAGGGCACAAGTTATCTGTGGGTGAGAGGAGCAGCTGCAAGAGCCCCGAGAGCCTCATGTGTAACACGTAGTATTGTGCAAGGCGTGTAATGACAAGTCCAAGGAGTTTGCCATCTTAGTCTTAAAAGGCCCATATTCGCAGTATTTAAAATCATTCCAAAACTTCATTTTATTATCAAGCCCTTAAAAGCTCTGTGTTTCACCTTCCAAATAGTCCCTACAAAGCTCCTCCCCCTGTAACTCATGCACACAGTGTCTCTGTAGTACTAGATGTACTAACCAATCACTGATTGTCTCTCAGCAGCATTTCATAACATGCTGTTGAGAATCAGTCAGTGATTGGCTAGTATAGTACCAACAGAAACATATTATGCATGAGCTACTGGGGGTGGAGCTTTGTAGGGACTATTTGGAAGGTCTAGGTGAGTAAAAACAGAACTTTTTAGCATTTGTTACTAAAATGATGTTTAGATATGCAAACAAGTATATTAAAAACAAGGAATCTTCCCTTTAAAGAACTAGCCAAAACTTTTTGAAAAAAATTTCACTGTCCATTTATATTAAATTATTGGAAATTGATAAATAATTACTGTATTGACATTCTGAATTCTCACTTACATCACAAGCCCGCAAGCGTTAGCAACAACCCGCAATGCTCGCAACTATATATGTGACTAGCGACTTGCACGTCAAAAAATGACGGCAATAGTATTGTAAGGCAGGTAATGCTGTTTGGTACACAAAGTAAGTCTTTTGGTTGTGTGAATACCTTTGGCGCTCATTGCGAGCCTCTTGTTTGGTAGATGTTTGGTTATGAGAGCTACTTTAGTAGTTGTGGTCCTGTAAACACCGTTGGCGCTCCTTGTGAGGCGCGCGCTTAGCTCCTTCAGCGTTTCTTGGGTTTTTGAATTTTTTTTAATGTGTATGTATTTTGTAGTGTTAATTAATTAATTTGTAAAGTTATAAAGTAATATATTTTACCTATTTATAAGTAATATATGCAGTAAGCAATGTGCTGAAGAGCTAACAATCTGTTTTGATGTTCCTGCAGCATCCAATGCAGATTTGCAGTGTTGGTGAGCTGAGGTGTAAGTGTCAGCAATGTGTGCAGTGTGTAGTGTAAATAGGCTGCGTGCGCGAGGGGAAGCTGTTTGTTTAGCTGTGTAGTTTTGCATTTTGTAATGGTAATGTTATTAGGTTTGAGTGATCGTGGTAAAATGGCTGCAATTTTGTATGTGTTAGGCGGCTGTGGAGCATTTAGCGTCCTTCCCAATAGTGTATTTATTGGGTCGTATGGGTCTGTGTAAAAGGCGTATGTGCTTGGCGGTGTTTTGTGTGCTTGTAGCCTCGTTTTTGTTTTTTTCAGCGGCCATTTTTTCTCTCGTTTAGGGGATTTTTAAGTGCCGAAAATCTTTAAATTGTATTTAAATTGGCGTGTAACCTCATTCCCAGACGTCCTGGCTGTCCCCCCTTGCTGTGTGTGTATTTTTATTTTATTTAGTATTTTGTGTGTTTTTCGTGTTTTTTGCTGTGCATGGTGCGGCCGTTAAGTTTGTATTTTTTGCGGCTCGTATTTATTTTTTCCTCAGTGGCAGTTTTCTTTTCTAAGTGTTACTGGCCATAATTTTTATAGCCATTTTTTTCAAAGTGCTACGGGTCTCGCACTTTGAATTGTGTGTTGATGTGTAGGTATGATGCGCAAGGCGTGCAGGATCGTAGGGATGAGCGCTCCCTTCCTAAGTCGTACGGGGTCTTAGGGATGAGCGCCTATTGCGCCTTCGGCTTCGCAGTTTTATCGTTGCAACGGATTTTGGCATAATAGAAAGAACTATATATGGGAAAAAGTTCTAGTAAAATAATAAAAGATTACAGAAAAAAATATTCTATTAAAATGACAATTAAAAGATTACAATTAGAATAAAATGAAAAATAGACCTGTGACCCAGTTCTAACCATTATTATTTGATCAGATCTCTATTTAGGGAATCGTTGAGTAAGACGAGGCATGGACTTCCTCTTTTCTCTTGCAGTAGGCGCTTCTGGTGAACGTGTAGTAAAGAAAGTCTGGGGATTACGTAGATATGTTTTTGTCATGTAGTGTCTGACTAATTATTATAACTGCTGTTCAAAGGGCACATTAAAGAACTGGATTTTTTGGCACACGTAAACTCCCGTACAAGGCGTATTCCATGTTCAAATTATTTAAACTATATCTTATAATAATATATTAAATACATATTTCATATTTCAGACTAAAGATGAAGACTTAAGATAATGGGGTGAATTTGCAAACAAGATACGGGATAAGCCACGATCTACCATGGCACAGAACGCATTAGCGCTACTCAGGTCTCTATGAAATGTACTAGATCGCAGTTATAATAATTAGGTCTGTTATATAGCGCAATGAGGTCCATCATGTGGCGCATTATGTATCCACACCTTTACACATCATGAACAGTGTAACGCATCAGTATTATAGGGGTCATGTATATGCAGTTTAATAGCTCTTGCTGTCGGACCAGGCGCCATATTGGTTGGTAAAGATGCAATGCTTGGCATAACGGCAGTTTTGTTGTCTGACTCTTTATGACCCTATGGACTGCAGCACACCAGACACGTCTGCCAACCACCGCCCCTCTGAGCTCCCTCAAGCTCATACTTTCAAGACCTTATCTATCCATCTTCACCCTCTACGTGCACCTTCAATCTTTCTCAGCATCAGAGTCTTCTCTAGGGGCAGATGATGAGGAGTCCTGTCTAATCATGATATGGTCAACATATTTGAATTTCAGCCTCATGATCAGTTTGACTTTATTTCCTGAAGTACTGATTGATTGGATCCTCTTGCAGTTACTAATTAACGAGAAAACACTACACTTGCCCTAATATTCTGCCACCTATCTATCCATCTATCTATATATTAATATTATTATTATCCTTTATTTATAACGCGCCAACATATTCCGCAGCGCAATACAGGGGTTAGGTACAAGTGTAGCGGAACCCATCACTGTTTTACCCTGTTTTATGATTATTATGGTTAAAATATGATCCTACTGTTATACTGCATGTATGTTGGTTGATGCTCTGCAGAATATTGTCCCAGACATTTGCAGCTACTTGGCATGGGAGATAATCCTGTTACAGCGACTCCGCATAAGATAAAGGAAGTCTATTGTATACAGTGTTTTCATTCTCAGATAGGAACAGAGAAGTGTAATTGAATCAATGTCTGATTGTATCAAAGTTGCCAGGGAGCCCCCTATTGTTCTCTTTATGTGTATTGTGCGGCCAAATATGGGCATGTGTATTGCCTGTGGGAAGAGATGGGTATAAATATTTCTGCAATAACAAAATAAAGTCAGTATTCATTTGACTCCCAAATTGTGTGTCGTCCAATATGGGAGGTCGGGAATGGTGAGACTGTAGTGCCTCTTAGGTATTTGACCGTATACCAGCGGAGATATTGGACTGCGTGTTCCAGCTCCGTTATAACAAGTATAAACAATAACTCCACAATGAAAAATAATGGAAGACCCTGTTATTGAGCTTTCAATCTGATATACACTGTGCTTTCCCTAAAGCACCTCACAAGATAGAAACTCGCAAACTTACATTCTAAAGGGTGTGGGTGAGGTAGGGGAGAGTGATAGATGCATAGTGAATGAAGAGGCTAAATATCATAGGCTTTTTTTAATAAATGTGATTTTAAAGAGATTTTGAAGGATTTGAGGCAGGAAGATAGTCTGGTGGAGCGTGGGAAGGAGTTCCAAAGAATAGGGACAGCACGAGAAAAGTCTTGAAGACGAGAGTGAGAGGAGGTGATGAGAGAGGAGGAGAGAAGAAGGTCATTAGCAGAGCGAAGAGGGCGGGTGGGAGTGTATTTTGGGATGAGAGCAGAGATTTCGGAGGGTGCACTATTGTGGAGGGCTTTATATGTTAGGGTCATGATTTGAATTGTATTCCAGCAGCTCTGGGAAGCCAGTGGAGTGCCTGACAGAGAGGTGCTGCAGACACTGTGCGTTTAGTATGGTAGATGAGTCTAGCGGATGCATTCAAAATGGATTGAAGTGGAGACAGACGGGTGATAGGAAGGCCAGCGAGGAGAGAGTTGCAGTAATGGAGGCGAGATATGATGAGAGCGTGAATAAGAATTTTAGTTGTGTCTTGTGTGAGGTAGTGGCGTATTTTGGATATGTTTTTTAGGTGAAAGTGACAAGATTTTGTGAGTGATTGAATGTGAGGAATGAAAGAGAGGGAAGGGTCCAGTAGGACCCAAGACAGCGGGCCTGGGAGGTGGGAGTGATGATGGCATTGTCAACAGTGAGAGATAAGTGAGGAGTGGGAGCTGAGGAAGAGGGTGGAAAGATAAGGAGCTCTGTCTAAGACATGTTGAGTTTGAGTTGACGGGCAGACATCCAGGAGGATATGCTCGAGACGCAATTGGCAACATGAGATAGCAGAGAGGGGGATAGTTCAGGTGCAGAGATGTAACAAATTACCATGACTGGGAAGGTGTTAGAAATAAATAAAAATAAATGCAGTAGTTAATACCCCTTTACTTATGTCCTGCTAACCCTTATAAGCCTGGGTTTTCCCTGGGACCCCCCTTAACACAGAGTGTAGTCATTGGGTTCTTATGGATCCTATCCCCCAAGGCGGCCTATAAGGACTACTATAGTCCCTATCACTAACCCCTCTAAACTACCTAAACTAAACCATTCAATATAAAAAAGAATTACAAGAAATAAAGAAAAAAAGACCTAGGATAAAATAATTTCAGAAAAAAATTACATTAATTCTAGCGAATTGCCCGCCAAAAAATGACGGTCATAAAATTGTAAGGAAGGAAATTCTGTTTGCCATACAATGTAAGGCTTTTGTTCCTCTAAGTACCTTCGGCGCTCATTGCGAGCCTCTCCTCTCATGTAGTTTTGCTCTTGGGAGCACCTTCTGCACTTTTTACTATTCCCGCGCTGAGCCCCTTGGGCGTTCATCGTGAGGCACTCAATGAGCCTCTCCCCTGGTGTACTTTTGCTTCTCTGAGCACCTTTGGCGCTTGCGTGGCTTGCTATGAGCGCCTTTTGGCGCTGATTGCGAGACTCTCCCCTGCAATTTTTTTTTTTTAATATATATATATTTTTTTGAATAATTAATGAGTTAATGAATATACTTTATCTATTTCTAATTAATATATCCAACAACCAATATCCTGAAGAGCTAACAATCTCTTTTGTTTTTCCTGCAGCATACAATGTACATTTGGACTGATGGTGACCTGAGGTGTAATGTAAGTGTCAGCAATGTGTGAAGTGTGCAGTGTAAATAGGCTGCGTGCGCAAGGGCAAACCGTTTGTTTAGTTGGGTAAAGCTCCATTTTAGTTTGGAAATGTTATTAGTTGCAAGTTAGTGCTGTAAAATGGCGGCGATTGTGTATGTGTTACGCAACTCTCTAGCATTTTCCGTCCTACCTAATAGTGTATTTTGTACCTCGTACGTTCCTGGGTAAAAGTCCTATGAGCCTGGCAGTGTTTTCTGTGGTTAGGGGTCGTGTAGCCTCGTTTTGTTTTTTTTGTCCGCCATTTTTTTTGTCGCTTAGGCGATTTTCAAGTGCCGAAACTCAGCAAATTGGGTGTAAATTCACGTGCAACCTGTCTCCCAGACGTCCTGGCTGTCTCCCCGTGCTGTGTGTAATGTTTTTTTTATGTTGGTTTGTTTTTTTGTGTGTTTTTGGTGTTTTTGGATGTGCGCGGTTCGGCCGTTAACTTCGTATTTTTTCTACCTTGTATTTTTTTTTCTAAGTCCCGCTTTCATTAGCAAAGTGTTACGGGACGTAATTTTTCTAGCCAATTTTTTCAAACTGTTGCGGCTGGTTTGCTGCGCAAGCCCGCAAGCGTTAGCATCAACCCGCAATGCTCACAACTATATATGTGATAATAAAAGTTAAAAAAAAAATAAAGAGAAAGTTCTATTAAAATAATAAAAGATTACAGAAAAAATATTCTATTAAAATGACAATTAAAATATTACAATTAGAATGAAATGATAAATAGACCTGTGACCCAGTTCTAACATTATTATTTTACCAGATCTCTATTTAGGGAATGGTTGAGTAAGACGAGGCATGGACTTCCTCTTTTCTCTTGCAGTAGGCGCTCCTGGTGAATGTGCAGGAAAGAAAGTCTTGGGATTAAGTAAATACGTTTTTATTATGTAGTGTCTGACTAATTATTATAACTGCTGTTCAAAGGGCACATTAAAGAACTGGATTTTTTTGCACAGGTAAACTCCAAAATGCAGTAACACAGTAGACCCATATCTGATCTACATGTTTTATTTATTATATTATTATAAATTTTACTGATTTTTGTTCTTAATATTGTAATTTATTGGGCTGAATTCCCTATGGTGCCCTAAGGTGACAAAGAGCTTACAATGCCTACATTTACAATACCACCATCTTCTAAGTGTTTGGTAACATTTGTTTTCATGAAGGTGAAAGAAGAGAGTGCAAAATGTGTCCTGCTGCTCAGTGTTAACAAGACGAGGATCATGGCAAACAGTTCCTGGCAAAGAGAATGGGAAGAAGTGGAGTCAGTGACAGATTTTATTTTCCTTGTCTCCAAAATGGTGACTGCAGCCATGAAATTAAAAGGGGTTTGTTTCTGGGGAGGAAAGCTATGGCAAGTCTGGTCAAGCTGTAAAAAGTAAACATATTACACTTTCAACAAAGTTCTGCATTGTTAGAACTATGGTATTCCCAGTAGTAACATACGGATGTGAGAGCTGGACCATAAAGAAGGCTGAGCGCTGTAGAATTGATGCCTTTGGATTGTTGTGCTGGAGAAAACTACTTAGAGTCCCTTGGACTGCAAGAAGATCCAATCAAGCAATACTACAGGAAATCAAGACAAACTGTTCACTGGATGATGAGGCTGAAGCTCAATTATTTTGGCCATATCAGGAGAAGACAGTATTCCCTATAAAAGTCTAATGAAGTGAAGTAGGGGATTCCAGAGTGTGTGTGTTTGTATGGGGGGCGCTTCTTCTGACATGTCCGCTAGGTGAGCATGGGAGGAGGTATTAATGGAGTTAGTAGTAAGTTGATGATAAACTGAACACTTGTCTGGTGGGCTGTGAGAATCTGAAGACCATGGTAGAGTCTAATGAAGGGAAGTAGAGGATTCCAAAGAGTGGGGCTGCTTATGAGAAGTCCTCAGGGTGAGAGTGGGAGGAGGTACTGACAATGTTTGAGCATCTGAAGACTATGGGAGAGTTTAATGAAGTGAGGTAGAGGATTCTAGAGAGTAGTAGGGGGGTTGCTTGTAACAAGTCCTTTAGGTGAGCATGGGAGAAGGTAATGATGAAGTTAGTTGTGAGTCGATCACATATAGCTGTATGTTTCTCTGGTGGGTTTTAAGAGTCTAATGCATTGAGGTAGGGAATTCCAAAGAGAGGGAGGTGGCTTGTGGTAAGTCCTCTAGCAGAGCATGTGGGGAGGTAATGAGGAAGTTAGTAGTGAGTTAATGATATATAGTTGTACGTTTCTGTGGTGGGTTTCTGTGAACTAGTTTTGAGTACCTGAAGACTATGGGAGAGTATAATTAAGTGAGGTAGGGGATTTCAAAGAGGGGGAGAGGCTGCTTGTGGGAAGTCCCTTAGGTAAACATGGGAGGAGGTAATGATGAGGGCTGAGAGGAACACATTATGGGCCGAGCTTAGGGGTCAAGTTGAAATGCAGTTGTAAACAAGAGTTGGGATATATGGAGGTTGAATGCAGTTCAGGACTTTGTAAAGTAGGCTTTGAGTTTTGAATGTTATCCCTAATGAGGCTGGGATCCAGTGTAGGAACTATCAGTGGTCAACAGCAAAGTGAGGTGGATGAGCCGAGCAGAAGCATTCAGGATCGGTAGACACGGGGATAGACAGTACAGTGGAAGCCAGTTTAGATAAAGTTGCAATATTCAAGCAGTGATGTCATAAGATCATGGATTACAATGTTTGTAGTGTTGTGTGCGAGGAAGGGACAGATTTTTTAGATATTCTGGAGGTGGATAGTGCAGGATTTGGTGAGGTTTGAGATGTGGGTGTCTGAGTCATGTGTGACACCAAGAAAATGGACTTGATGTGTTGGGGGTGATTATGGAACTGTCTACAGAAATTAAAATTTCAGTTGTAGGACTGGAGAAGGATGTGGGGTTACTTATAAATATGTAAGGTCACCCAAGATAGGCAGGTCATAGCAGAGAGGTCGGACAAATTGCGGTCCACTGGAGAAGGAACTGGCAACCCACTCCAGTATGTTTGCCAAGAAATATGGATAAGTACGACCAGAAACACAGAAAGATGTGCGTACATATGGTAACTAAGAGTTGGACATGACTAAAGGACTGACCAACCACAACTTAGTAAAAACATTTATATAAAAAATATAAAAGATTTCCTTTAATTATTATTTTTTTATTATTATCTTTTATTTGTATCGCGCCAACCTATTCTGTAGTGTTGCACAGAGGATAAGAACAAGGAAAAATACAATATTAACAAACTGTAGAAGATGGGGGGCCCTGTTTTGAGCTTAAAATCTTTGCAAAAGTGCTTTTTCCCAAAGCACCCTACAAGATTAGAAACTCGCTACTTACAATTTAAAGGCGAATGGAAGAGGCAAAAACCAGGTGGAAGAGCAGATAAGGAATAGCAAGGTGGTGGTGAGGAGTGCAGAGTTAGAATTTTTCTTTATTAAATGTGACGAGGGGGTGGGGCATCTAACAAAGCCAATTGAGGTGAATGGCTTTAGTATGCAATATGCTATCTGTCCCTTGTGGTCAGTTAGCATAACCTGCAATGGGATAGTCAAGTAATTTGACTGCAACAATTAGAGGTGGGTGGGTGGGAAGTGGTATCCTGATTCAGGAAGAAGTTAGTATGGCAAAATTAAAGGCGGGGGAATAGTTCCAGGTCAGAGGCAGTGTTTTTACAATAAGAGGTGGAGAGATGTAAACATTTATAGAACCTCTCTCATGTTTGAGAAAACATGGAGTGACTACATAATATATATTTTTTTAATAATCACACAATAATCACCCATTTAATTATCACTCGAATTTTAAATTATACCATATTTGTGAGTAAAATTGCCCAATGCAATGTTTGATAATTAGTTTAAAGTATTTTTAGAACAGACACATCTTTATATAGGGACATTGTGTCAAAATGATCTTGCCCTAGTTTATTTAACGTGATGAAAGGAGCTGATGAAAGTGGGGCAGACCCCGCTCCGGGTGCAGTGAGTACGAGCGATCTCTAGATAGTGATGCAACGCTCTGGTCCATGGGTGACTACTGCTTTACACAACGGTCTCATTACAATGAGCAGACTGTCTACTGTAGATCTGCCCTCTCACCTCTTTCTTATGTCTCTTGTATGAACTTGAGGTTTTCTTGTATAAAGTTTGCAGAGTTTGTTCAAATAAAAACTTCCAGTGTTGAAACTGTCTATCAAGCTGCAAAGTTAGGTATTTAAAAAAAAAAAAAATCACTTAAAAGAAAAATGTGATGCAATTCTGATTTGTATGATATGATTTAATAACTGATGCAAAAATATAAGATTTAAGAAGAAATATGTTTAAAATTACTTTAATTTTAGCAATCAAAAAATTGTAATATAAATATATATATATAATTTTTTTTAATGGAGCCAGCCTTTTCTATGATTGGCTGAGCTATATAAGGGTGTAGTGTTGTTGAAGGATCACTGTAGTCTTATTTAAACAAATACTCTTTTGAAGAACTGCACTTTTAATAGTGAATTTGTTAATAATGTAAAATAAATGCAAGCTCTACTTTATTGTCTTTTATTCCGCAATGGAACCTAGTTTATGAGGTGGATGGAGACGTTGAATGCAGAGGAGGCTTTCAGTAGTGGGCCAAGTGAATGGAGACCCACCTGGGAAGTTCTATATATAAGGTAGAAGTCACTAAAGAAGGCAAACAATATATGTAGGTGGTCACATCACCCCCTAGGGTAATTATATAACCTTTTTATAAAATAATTACCATAATAAATCAGAGTTCTGCTCTACTCCAGGTAATAGAGGACCACTATACTGTGATTTCCACCTGCTGGACCAGCTGCCAGCTCTATTAAAGTTCTTCTCTTCTAACCCCCCGTCTCTCTCATTTCTTTTTACTCATTCATTGTTTATTTTTCTTCCTTGATCTCCCTGTTCTCAGCTGTTTTATTTATATATTTACCAACCTTTCTCTTTTGGTCCAGATTGTATTAAGGGTCAGGTTTTATTATCTTGACCCTTACAATTTCCCTGCCTGGTTCTAGTGGGCATGTGAATACATACATCAAGGGATTTATGTGTTAGACCATTGATTCTGGATCATGTGCATAAATACATCATGGGTTTGTATGCATGGCCGGATTACCCATTAGGCCAACTAGGCAGCCGCCCGGGGCGTTTCCTTTGAGGGGTGCCACTTCTTAAAAAAAAATAGTTCCTGGCTTATAATAAAATTAAATATTGCAGTTCATAGACTGGGTCCTAGGGGGTAACCACCTAGAACAAGACAGTTACAATATGAAAGGGACACGTTACAGAAAAGGCAAAAATAAGTCTGTGAATACCTTACGTACTCACTTGCAGGGGCTCCTCCACTTCACTGCCTAAGGTCTCCAAAAAGGTAGATACAGCCATCTTTGTATGTTAGACCATTGATTCTGGATCATGTGCATAAATACATCACATGTTTGTATGTTAGAACATTGGTTCTGGATCATGTCCATAAATACATCACAGGTTTGTATGTTAGACCATTGGTTCTGGATCATGTGTATAAATACATCACAGGTTAGTATGTTAGACCATTGGTTCTGGATCATGTGTATAAATACATCACAGGTTAGTATGTTAGACCATTGGTTCTGGATCATGTGTATAAATACATCACAGGTTAGTATGTTAGACCATTGGTTCTGGATCATGTGTATAAATACATCACAGGTTTGTATGTATGGTAATGTGCATAGGAAATATAGTTGAATGCTGAGTAAGGTTGTTGACTATGACAGTGGCATTAAATCTGGAGTGCCAACAATCAGCTAATTATTATTATTATTTCCTTTGTTTGTAACATACCAACCGAGGGTCCCATTCAATTGCAAGCTCGCAATTGCCTTTAGCCTTTAATTAATATTTCTGCGGGTTACATTTTGTATAAACATTTAGACACATTCAATTGTCTCTAACTTGCAACTGCCCTCTCACAGCATCCACACGGAAGCCATGCAATCGCAAGTAGGATTTTACAATATTTAAGCAAGCCCGTAATTTACTTCTTAGACATGGCCAATAGTAAAACTTAATTATACTTAAACTTCACTCAGAGATACAAATTAATTAGTGTTGAGAAGTACATTTTTGATCGGACTGACAATCCAGCAATGTACAAATCAATAAATTTCACTAAAGCATCTTTTCTAGTCCATGTGGGTTCCCGGATCCATTTCACACACAAAAAAAACATAAACATTGTTGTGCAATTAGTTCTAATGTTTTTCCCTGCTTAACCATGCTTTTATGCTTTTAAAGTATATTAGTTTGTTTTATTTGCTACTGCAGCTGCGATAAGTGTTTGAAAAAGCCCTTGCGAGTCCTATTCAGTTTTGTAACATTTTTGACAGAAACGTGATACATTGTATCAGACCTAATTTGCGAGCTAGAGCTAGGGGTCTAATAGAATATTAATTTAGTGTGACTTTAATTAATTAGCACTCGTAAATATTGTGCTGTGCTAAAACCAATGGAGTTCTAAGGTCTGATTTGCGGCTTTTGACAGCCTGTAGAGATGGTGGGCAGGGAACTCGCATTTCAAATGCGAGTAGCTAAATGTAGCCAAATGAATATCTGTAACATTTACGAGCTGCATTACGAATTCAAGTAAATGTGATTTGGCCAATTGAATGTGGCCCATATTCTGTAGCGCTATGCAGTGGTAAGTTTAAGTCAAAAATTTTTTTTTTTGCACCAGGGCCCTCCATAATCTAGCTCTGCCACTGAATAGATATGTTATGTATACTATGGCTTAAGGTGATAAGTTCATTAAACAGATGTGTTTTTAGTGAGATTTTGAAGGTTTTGAGGCAGAAGGATAGTCTAAGTGTAGCGAGGCAAGAATTTCCAGAGAATTGGGGTGGCACAAGATAAGTCCTGAAGGAGGGCGTGTGAGGAGGTGATAAGAGAGGAGATGAGAAGAAGGTCATTAGCAGAGCAAACAGTGCGTTTGGGAGAGTATTTTGAGAGGAGAGCAGACACAGGATGCACATTGGCACTTAGAGACACAGGCTGCACTTTGGCTCTTACAGACACAGGATGTACATTGGCACTTACAGATTTAGACTGCACACTGGCTCTTACAGACACGACTCACATTGACACTTACAGGCACGTGATTCACATTAGCACTTACAGACACAGGATGCACTTTGGCTCTTACAGGCAGGATGTACATTGGCACTTACAGGCACAGGCCAGCTGCACATTGACTCTTACAGGCGCAGGCTGCACATTGGCTCTTACAGACACAGGATGCAGATTGGCACTTACAGACACAGGCTGCAGATTGGCTCTTACAGGCACAGGATGCAGATTGGCACTTACAGACACAGGCTGCACATTGGCTCTTACAGACACAGGAAGCAGATTGGTTCTTACAGACGCAAGATGCAGATTGGCTCTTACAGACACAGGATGCAGATTGGCACTTACGGGCACAGGATGCAGATAAGCACTTACAGACACAAGTTAAGAAAATTATTATTTTATTATTAATAACATTCATTCATACCGGCGGTAGCTCCGCCCCTACTTATGAAACATTACAAGTAGTAATGTATGTCTGATGCAGATTGGTGATATTAAGTAAAGTAAATATTTTTTATTCACACAAGGTGACTTATTAGCACTTATTAGTAAGGTTTCTTTCATTTTGTTAGTATTTAGATCTTCAATTATATCTTAATTATATTTATGTAAGTGATCCTTCAAAGCCAGTTGGTTAATACTGTGTAGTGTGTAGTAATCTTCTAAACGGACTTTTAATCTTTATGTAAATTTATTTTTTGCATGTATTTTACTTGCAGTTTCCAGGGATGCAAAGGTCAGTTTATTCTATATCTGATGCAAACTTACATGATGCAACTGGACAGACATTTCTGCCAATTTCGTTATCACTGTTTGTACAAATATACACTTTTTATGAATCCTAAAATTCTCTGAATTCTGCAGAATTGCTGATCTATTCAGTTGTAGTGCAAATAATTGGGCTAATTGTAATAATGCAAAAAAAAAAAAATCTCACTGCCCCCTTTAGCTAGTGTCGTCAGATTCTTATCTATGGCAGAGATACTGGAGTGGGTTGCCAGTTCCGTCTCCAGTGGGATACAGCATCCAGCTCCTTCCTATGTGGTCTCTCATCCAAGTACTGACCAGGCCCAACCCTGCATGGCTTCAAGGTAGTGTGACCTCTTGGTTCCCTGATGATAATACCAATAATAATACTATTATTGCACTGTTCTGAAGCAAAGCAGTGCTGCCTACCTCTACAATTAAAGAATGTAGCAGATTGTGACACACTATGAGGAGGTGAATGAGGCAGGCAAAATGGATTACCCCATAGAAGTAAGCAAATGAATAATAAAAAATATTTTTTTTATTACTATTAATTTACATTCAATGTAAAAATAACTTCTAACACAGTGTTTACATCTATAAACTGCTTATATCAGACACACATATTACATGGAGTCATTCTATACACACACAGATTTATTTTATTTAAAAATAAAACCTGTTTTCCACACCCCCAGAGTTGCCCACATAGGCACAGTGTACCTACCAATAGAAACACTGCATTAAGGTGCGAATTTTAACTCTTTACTAACCCTCAAGCCAGCAGCTCACTGCAGAGATATGTCGATCAGTGTCTTTTTCCTTCTGCAGAGGTCAACACATCCCATTATTCCTTCCTGCACAAGCTGCCATCACTGATTGCTACAATGTATTAAAATGTATAGCTGCCTGTAAGTGGCCAAAACAAATCATGAATTTTATGCTAATTTTAGCTCAGATATGCAGGGATATTACCTTGGAAAAGCAACTGCTTGCAAACTCAGGAGATTTAGCAAACATTAGGGTGAGTTTATTAATGTTAATTTTGGGTTTTTTTTTCATGCAAAAAATGTTTTCATACACTACTGATTCTCCTCTATCAGATGAATCCATAATCCAGGAAACTTAGATATGCCTTTAATATCTACAATGTCCAATCTAGGCTTTATAATCCCAGCCCTTCATTTATCTTATTTATTTTTAGTAATCCACCTGAGATCTATTTTCAGCGCTAAGCAATCCACGTAATATTCTTGTTTTTACGCACTTGTGTCCTGCTGTGTCAGACGCAATCACATTTTCTTGTTCCAAATAAAACATGTTTTATATTATATACCCATGGGAATTATCTGTAGTCGAAAACTGGAGACAAATGATTGACGTTCTGTACAGATCAGGACTCCTAAAATAGACCATGCGTATGAGCTTATATTTTTGAATATATATCCTACCAGCTGCTGGGAAAATAACCTGTCCTAGATTTTAACCGGTTATTGTTTCTTGCCCCTTCTGAATCGCTACCTTATCATGCTGAAGAAGCTTGTGTATCTCAATGAAGCTGTGAGATATACCCTGTAGAGTCGCCCAAGAGGCCACCCACTCCAGGATCTTTGCCAAGAAAACCTTATGGATCAGCACAACCTGGAACATAACGATAATGTGCCTGGTGTGCTGCTGTCCATAGGGTTACAGAGAGTCGGACATGACCGAATGACTAAACCACATTAGTCTATGGTCAATTTTTTTTATATGTCACCAATAACTAAATCATTATCTGCAACGTGTTTTCCACACCCAAAAAAAATTATAATCATTTTTAACTTTTTCTTTACTCAGGGTCCTTGTAAACATATGAACTTTGTGTTAGGCATTTTCAGAGCACTGACAATTTTAGTTTCCATATTTTCATTCTACAGTGTGACAGAGTCATACCTGCTCAGTTGATTAGATGCTCCTGAGCAGACCTGATTTAAGTCTGCTCCTGTAGTATTGGTGAGGCTGATTAAGGCCTGAGTGTATGCAGCTTGTCAGACCTGGAGAAGGACATATACGGAGAGACAGCATCCTGCAAATTATGATCGGTTTGAGCATGACCGAGTGGAGACCTCGAATTCTGAAGAAGATTGTTAACAAACGATTGGAGTGTTTGTTTTTGCCCCACCCAGGTTTAGCTGGATCAGAGCTGGTTAGTGAGGAAACTGCATATCAGTTAAGGTAGAGCTTCAGTGGAAGGTAGGCCTATTATTTTCTTTGATTTGTTTTAGATTATTATTTTTCACTGCCTACATTTTAGTAAAACTAGGAAAAGTTATATAAGGCTTTTATGATGTATCCCTACATCAAAGTGTCTGTAACACCATTGGGTATTAAAGGCAATAAATTAGAGGGTGTATTATGTTTTTACATGTTAAAAAATGTTTTCACTATTTTCAAAAGAGTATTGCTCCTTTAATAAATACCTTCATTGGCTTATTCAAAAATACACAAAAGTACCTTAAAGGGGAAGTTTCACCTACACATATCTTATATGAAAAAGGTCCTTAAAGAAGTCTAGGTAAATGTGTAGAAGATTTAGCACTGTTACAGTCTAATTGGCTCTTAAGCTAGCTCTTGAACTTTTAATTCAACATATAGAACTCAGTCTCAGTGACAAAAATCCATTAAACAATAGCAGTTTTTGCTCTACGCAAATATGGACAAGTAACTGGCAAACATGGCACATGTTTATAACTTTTACATATATAGTGAATCTTCTCTAAGAGATTTATAATACAAAAGAAACTTAGTTTTAGATGGATCTTGTTCCTTTAAAGGAAAGATGAACCTAGAAAAACACACACAATGTTAAAAGCTCCACAATGGAACAACACATTTTGTTAAATTCCCATGGAAGAAAGAAAACAGAAACATTAAGATCTGCTATAATATTGATACATACTGAAAACATAATTGCAAAAACACACTAGATTTAAGTATTTAAGATGTACTCATTAGTGTCAACTTTCCTTAAATATATACAGACTAGAGACTTGCAGGTGCTCATTGCAAACCTCTCCTCCCTGTGTCTCTTTCCCCCGTCTCCATCCCTTGTGTCTGTTTACCCCTTTCTTGCTCCTGTGTCTCTTTGCCCCTCTCCCTCCCCTGTTTTTTTCCCTTCTCCCCCTCCTTTGTGTCACTTTCCCCCATCTCTCACCCCTGTGTCTCTTAAAAAAACATTATTGATGACTGCTGAGGCTATGTATCAAATTTTAAATATATCTATTCTTAATTATATATCATTAAACTTAACAAATGAGTTTGATTAATGACCTCTCTTTGGTCCTCATTCAATTGCAATTTGGCCAATTGAATAGGGCTCTAAATAAGCACATAACATATATTTTTTAAAGAAGTTTTTAGTTAGCAAGCATCTATCCAAAAGCATGGTTTTCACTAACTAAAAACTTATCTAATAAAAATATGCTATGTGCTTATTTAGGGCCCTATTCAATTGGCCAAATCACAATTGAATGAGGGCCTTTGTATGCAGCAACCATTGTGAGGTCATTAACCAAACTAGTTTGACCAAAAGTGTTAACAGACATGGGAAGCACCCATACATGTTTTTAACAGTTGAATACCATGGATAGCATTGTCCTATAGGTTGTCCTATTTTCTTGGCCACATATTTTAAAAGTACATGTGAAAAAGATCTATTTTGTATATAAGATTTACAAGCTATAAATAAAGATTTAACTTAACTTAACTTGAATATAAAATATTTTCTGGAGCCGTTTGTCTTAAATAGACACAACAAAGCTTCCAAATATGGCATCATTTAAAACTATCGGTAGAATTTTATAAATTAAAAGCTGCTTCTCACAAATGCATTTTGTAAATTAACAATGCAATTTATGATTTTGCTCTGTAATTCGGCATTTTAGCCCTGACCATTGTATTAGTACTAATGTGTAATGTTCAGCACATCTGCCAGCCACTGCACCTCTGAGCTCCATCAAGCTCACGTTCATTGCTTTAATTACCTAATTTATCAACTCCTGCAGTCTTGCTATCTGGCATTGGCAATTTGATCTCTTGTGCCTTTTCCTTGCGGAACTCATCCTGCACATCTGGTAGTTCCCAGTCCATATATTGTTGGAGTCGAGCTTGTAGGATCTTAAGCATTACCTTGCTGGCATGTGAAATGAGTGCAATTGTTCGATAATTGGAGCACGCTTTAGCACTAACTTTTTTTTGTGATTGGGATGTAAGCCGACCTTTTTCCCATCTATTGACCATTGTTGAGTTATACACGTTTGTTGGCAAAAGGCAAGCAAACATTTTCACAGCATCATCTTCATAGGTCTTCACTCTCCAAGATGTCTAGCTCCAGCTCATTGGACAAACTATTGGAGTTATGAATGCTATTAAGGTTCCTCTTGTATAGATCTTCAGTGTATACCTGCCATCCCTTCTTTATGTTATCTGCTTCTGTTAAATCCCTACCATTTGTGTCTTTTATCACCCACACCTTGGCATGAAATATTCCCAAGAGATCTATTGACTTTCCCATTCTGTTATCTTCTATTATCTCTTTACATTGCTCATTATAGAATGACTCTTTGTCTCTTCTTGCTATTCCCTGGAATTCTGTATTTTTGGACCAATATTTTCATATCACTACTTTTCTTCTTTCCTGCCTTATTTTCAAAGCCTCATCATACAGCCAGTTTGTATTCTTAAAGCCCGATTCAATTGAGCAATCGTAAGTTACTGGAGCCTCTAAGTGAGGCTGTAAGTTAATTTGCTATTCAATTGGCCCGAATGGGTTACAGGTTACGGGCTTTAAAACTTTCCGATGGTTAAACCTGTAACTTACAGACTCCCGAAGCCTTTGATCTTTCACTTCCGCAAGAAGTTTAGGTAAATTCATAACTGATAATCTGCTAGTTCACGATGGGTATGGGGAGAAGGAGGATGGGTACAGAGGGCACAGGGAGAAGGATAATGGTGTACAGGGTGAGTGAGTACTAACCTTACTGGCTTCCCTGGTAGAGGAGGAGAGAGAGAGAGAGAAAGACCTGGGGTGGAATTGGGCTGTGGATGGGCATAGGGGGTATATGGAGAAGGAGAATGGGCACAGGGAGGAGGAGGATGGTTACAAGGGACACAGGGAGAAGGAGGATGGTACAGGGTGAGTACAGCTGGCGGAGTATGTGCAGATGTCGGGAGCAGTATTTCCCTGTGCTTTGTTGTGTGCGCGTGCAGGCGTTGGGGCGCATGTGTCAGGGCGCATTTGGTGTGCGCTGAAAAGTCGTGCCACCATCAATCTCACATGACGAATAACTGATCTACACAAAGCCAACTACTCACCATTATACTCTACAATGAGACAGAATTATCTGTCCTGGTCCAAAGTTATATATCCTGGCTGGGCCGTATGAACTTGCCCAGGCTTCTATATCTATTTCGCAGCCTCCCCATTAATTCCCCGAACTGGAGAGATTTCAGCGTATAACATTTCATTTTATCTGGTGCAATAAATCCCCTTGTATCTCAAAAAGCAATATGTTTAAACACAAAACAAAGGGTGGTTTGTCTTGTCCTAATTTTAAATTATATTATAAAGCAGCACAAATCTCCTTTATACCCCAAGCCCACTCACTTATTCACCAACCTTTAAGGGTTTTCATTGAAAACTTCCAAATGCTTCCCTACACTTGGGATACTATCCTTTGGCTCCCCAATCCTCATCTCTTGTTGGGGACGCGGCCTAACCTCTTTACAAAACTCTTGCTTAATATCTGGCAATGGGCTAATCGCTCTTGTGGCCTCACGCCTAAATACTCCTACCTTACCCCGCTAATTCCTCACCCACAGTTTACAATTCAGATCTTGTCTCTTTCCCTCAATTGGTGGAAATCCTCTGGCATTCTTCGAGCAGGCTCCTGGTATAAAAACACTAAACACTCTTCACCATTTCCCTCCACGAGAACACTTTACCTACCGACGCTTTAGACACTTCATCCAGACTCAGGAACTAACACTAGGTGTGCCAATGTCATCTTGGCTTATATGTGACAAGGCCCCTCTTACAAAAAGCTTAGTCTTTTTATTGAAACGTAGATATGTATGCAACTGGGAAAGAGACTAGAATTGCACTTGGACCCAAGATACCTGGTAGACCTCTTGGGTTAATCTAACAAAGGGCTCTCTTAATTGTAGTATTCTGGAAACTGCAATAAAAGTTCTACATGGGTCCTACTATGTCCGACAAGCTCTTTATGTGGAAACTGGCCTCCACTCCTAACTGCTTTAGATAATGTGGAATAGTAGGTTCTTTCTTCCACACATGGTGGGAGTGCCCTCAAGTTATCCTTTTATGGCAAGAAGAGGATGAGCTTGCCTCAGTTATATTATTTCAACAGATTAATCCATCCGTCAAGAGTTAGTCTCTTAGGACACCATATTCCCTCATTATCTATACATCAAAACAAACTATTGCAGTTCATAATGCTGGCCACTAAAAGTCACATTACATGCCAATGGATATCCCCTTCCCTCCATCTGTGAATGGTCATATCTGTCTTAACCTATCTCCTAATCAATGAGCGACTCTCCCACATTCTTGAAGACTCCTTACTGCTCTTTTATTAAATATGGAAACCTTGGTTAGCCTCCTCACACAGTATTTCAATTGCCTATAATATATATGGATGACTAAATTGATATTTGACTTGACTGGCTGAGGGTCCGCTTGGGGGAGGTAAGGCTTAAACTCTTTGGTAATAGGTATCTGAGACACACTTTTTAGTTAATCCAGTTGTTTTTCCCCCCTCTTTTATTTTTTTTTTTATATTAATGTTTCCATTAGAACCTTGTGCCTTATCTATAAAAATAGAAAAACTGCTAGTAGGGATGCGTACAAAATGCTCATGCCTAGGCAAACATTCTTACCTTTAAATATGGGTATGTTTGTTTTATAATACTCATTTTTACGAGTTTACAAGGGGGTTTAATTTTCTATTTGAATGTTTCATAAACGTATTCTATTACTCCTTTGTAAATTGTTATACTATTTGTATTTTGTCATTCTTGCTTGTTAATAAAACTGATTGGAAAAAAAAATTGCAAATCGCTATTCAACTGCTCCATTTTCCCAAGGCCGCAAATGGTTTTACACCCGTAAATGGCAAATGTAGGAGAAAATCCTACAAATACTAGAGAGGACCCCACCCTTCTCCGCAGTACTGTACATGCAAAAAAACAAAACAATACTGCACTGTAAATGACGGGGAAATATGAGTTAATACATATCAGACCACCCCTATGGACTAGAACAGTATTGACATTCATTTTTATAATTTCATATTTTGAGGGTTTGCGAGTCCCATAGCATTTTGGACCTCCTAACCTAATTGATTGACATGTAACCTCCATGTTATAATGCCGTAATAATGGCAGTCTCATTTTCTATTGGCTGTTTCAAAATGGGTGCTTGCGGTCTTGCTTAATTGATCATATTCCCACCCTGGACTGCTACGGACAAGTACATGGTTCACGGAGTCGGCTTTCGGACCGTAACTTTCGGGCTTCTTCAATTGAATAGCACTGGAATCTGAGACAAATGGGAGCCCGCAGACATACGACTTGTTTTCTTTCATTTATTCTCTATTCTTTGTTGCTGTTTTCTGGACAATCTCACAAACTTATATCCAAAGGCATTCTATCTTCTATGTCTATTCCCTAAATCTTCACCTCAACTTCATATTCACAAGGATATTATTTATTTTGTACCAGCTTAGTGTAATGCTTTTTTCTCTGTTTTTAGTTTAATTCTGACCTTTGCAATAAGAAGCTCATGGTCTGAGCCACAGTCAGCTCCAGGTCTTGTTTCTACTGACTGTATAGAGCTCCTCCATCTTTGACTACAAATTATATAGTAAATCTGATTTCTATGTTGTCCATCTGGTGATGTCCATGTGTAGAGTCATCTCGGAGGCTGTTGGAAGAGGGTGTTTGCTACGACCATAGAATTATCTTGACAGAATTCTACTAATCTCTGACCTGTTTCATTTTGTACTCCAAGGCCAAATTTGCAAGTTATTCCAGTTGTCCTTTGGTTCCCTGCTTTAGCTCCAGTCTCCGATGAGAAACATCTTTTCTGGGTGTTATATCTAGGAGGTGTTGAACATCCTCATAGAATTGGACATATTCAGCATCCATGGTTGGAGCATAGACTTGGATCACTGTGATATTAAATGGCTTGCCCTAAATTTGAATTGAAATCATTCTGTCATTTATTGGGTTGTAACTGAGCGCTGCTTTGGCGAGACTTTGTAAACAATAACAACAGGTGGCCACAGGCATAAATTGTGGTCAAAACAATCAGTGGTCAGCGGCAGGTTCAGAAACAGTAAACAAGCCAAAAAATCTGTCTAGTCAGCAATCCAGACGGGAGTCCAATAACTAAAGCCAAATTATCAGGAAGCAGAAACAGGAACCAAACACAGGAACTCTTTCAAGTGGACAAGCCAACAACTCAAATAAGTCTGTTTGCACTCTGCTGGAATTAAAATGTCCTGTTCAGGCAAGCTAACACATAATAGACATCCACAGATATACCATGTGGCCTGCAGCCATTCTCATTCACCACAGCAGACAATATGAAACACTCTTGTGCTAATAATTCTGGTAATGGAGCTATGTGCATGACACACTTTGACTGACTATGAGGGCTACTCCATGACCTGTGCATGGTGACTATGGTCCGCACCATTAAATCCCCAACCACCTTCCCAATAACAGACACATAAACTGGAATGGGTATAATCAGGCCACAGCTTTATTAACATAACAATGTAATACCAACCACGGTTAGCTGCACACCTTCCCAAGGACGGAGCTCCTCACAGCCCCAGAGGTGCCAAGGAACCCCGTGCCCAATCGACCTCTGGCCTCGGCTTAAACCGGATACCTTACCCGCTAATGAGCTCCGCCCTAAGGTGATGCCGCACCCCCGCCAAAGCTGTGACAATTGAACGACAGTGTAAAATACAGTACAAACCAAACAACCTGGGAGGGAGGGAGGGAGCTTGATTTATTCCCCTCTCACTGACCCCTAAGGGCGGGAAACTCCCCCTATAAATACAATCTATAGCCACTCCCCCTCTCTTATCCTACCAATCAGCTCCCCTAGCACTTCAGCCAGGTCAAGAGCCCCTAGTTCCTAGGCAGTCACCCGGGGCTCCCATGACCTGTGCATGGTGACTATGGTCCGCACCATTAAATCCCCAACCACCTTCCCAATAACAGACACATAAACTGGAATGGGTATAATCAGGCCACAGCTTTATTAACATAACAATGTAATACCAACCACGGTTAGCTGCACACCTTCCCAAGGACGGAGCTCCTCACAGCCCCAGAGGTGCCAAGGAACCCCGTGCCCAATCGACCTCTGGCCTCGGCTTAAACCGGATACCTTACCCGCTAATGAGCTCCGCCCTAAGGTGATGCCGCACCCCCGCCACCCGCAAGCCCACCGGGCTCAGCACCGCCAAAACTAGCCATGGCCTGAAGAATACCCTCCTTCAATGTGTAAATAAATAATGATGTCCCTATTTCGTTGAGGTGGACGCCATCCCACAAATAATACCCTTGAGCCCCTGGTGTTTCAAAATCCCGATGCCTAATAGCAAAACCCCCCAGTTTCCGAACATAAGAGGACATTATCTTGTTAATTCTGAGTCTAGCCTTATTCAATTTCATGGGATCGTGGGCCCCCCTCCATTTTAATCTAGGTGTAATCTGGGACCAAATGATATATAAACCCGGAAACAATTCCTTTAGCCTAGCTAAATCCCTCTTCATATTCCGGATTAACTCTTTCATGGCCATATACCCCAGGTCATTCCCCCCTGCATGTATTAGCAATATGTCTGGAGGCGGGGCACATCTAGCCCACCCGACTACCTTCAACAATACCTGTTCCCATCTCATCCCCCTAATACCAAACCATTTTATCAACATGGCTTCCTCAGGGAAACCCAACTGGCGGCCCCGATCTGTGATAGCTGCTGCCCTTCTGGCCCAATATATGAAGGAGTCACCCACAATCCATAGCTGCAAAGGCGACCCTGCAATAAAACAAGCAAATTACTAGCATGTAATCACCTTTATCCACATCCCCAGAGTATCCTTAAACCTAGGGCAGTATGTCGTACCCCAGAGACCCGTGATCTGAATCATAAACACAGATTCCACAATTCTTGATCAAATAATGTAGGTTCAACCTGAGCTAAAGGCGCTAACCTCCGAAACTTCTCCCAATCAAATCTGGACAAGGCATCTGCCACTACATTCTTGACCCCAGCAATATGTGAGGCCCTGACCATAATGTTCAACTGAAGACATTTTAATACCAATTGCCTCAGTAGCCTAACCACCGGAGGCGAAGAGGCAGTCGTTGAGTTAATTGCCTGCACCACACTCATATTATCACAATGAAAAACTACGTGGTGATGTCTTAGAAATTCCCCCCAAAGCCACAAAGCGATAACTATAGGAAACAATTCCAATAAGGTTAAATACTTAGTCCACCCCTCCTCATGCCACCTAGTGGGCCAAGCCTGCGCACACCAATAACCTCTAAAATAGGCCCCAAAACCCTGTGCACCCGCTGCATCCGTATATAACTCCAAAACATCATTAACAGTAGGAGCTTTTAAAATCATACTCCGACCATTAAAACTCTGCAAGAAGACATACCAAATGCGCAGATCCGCCTTGTGGTCCGCCGACACTCTTATATGATGATGCGGCTGGCACACTCCCCTTGTAGCTAAAGATAGTCTCCTAGAAAAAATCCTACCCATAGGAATTATACGACAAGCAAAATTAAGCTTACCCAGCAAAGACTGCATAACCCTCAACGTAACTTTGTTTGCCGACAAAACTTCCCCTACAGTTTTCCATAAATCCACCACCTTAACCATCGGAAGCCTACATTCCATGTTATCTGTGTCTATTTCTATCCCCAAGAAACTTAGCCTCTGGCAGGGACCTTCTGACTTATCAACAGCCAGCGGAATGCCAAAATCCGCCGCTAGATCTTGAAATGCCTGCATTAATGTAAAACAATCTGATGATTCTTGTGAACCCACGAACAAAAAATATCTAGGTAGTGAACCACCGAATATAACCCTGTCTTAGCACAAACCACCCAATGCAGGAAAGAACTAAACTTTTCAAAAAAGGAACAAGAAATACTACACCCCATTGGCAAACACAAATCTACAAAAAACTTCCCCAGGATAGAGCAACCCAACAACTGCTGTGACGCAGGATGAACAGGAAGCAAGCGAAAAGCTGACTTAATATCAACCTTAGCTAACAAAGCCCCCCTACCCGCCTTCCTGACCAGCCTAACTGCTTGTTTCACCGATGCATACGAGACCGAAGCCAACTCTTTTTCAATCCCGTCATTGACTGAGTTTCCCTTTGGATATGACAAGTGATGAATTAGTCTAAACGCATCTGTGTCCTTTTTAGGAACAAGCCCCAATGGAGAAATCCTTAGGCTGCTAAACGGGACACTATCAAACGGGCCCGCCATTCTACCCTTGCTTACCTCATCCATGAGCATACTAAAAACTAATGCCGGATTGTCCCTGGCCGACTTTAAGTTAGCAGGGGGCTCTGCTAAGGCCCCAGCCAAAGATGGGATAGTGAAACCCATCGCAAAACCTTCCCTTAAAAAAGAAGCATCCTCAAAACTAGAAACCCTACTGGCGTATAACTTTAGCCAATCCTCCATCCTTTCCAGAAGCACCGGGCTCCACCCCTTTTGCAACATAGTCCCCGGCTTTCTGCATTCTTGTTCGCTTAAAGCAACGAAAAAGAGGATGGCCACTACCGCATTCCGCACATTCATGTTTGAATTTACAAGATGTTCCCCATGAGCATGAGCTTTCATTAAAAGCAAAACAAAACCCCTTTTTTGCTTGACTTACTCCCACGGTCTTAGCCCCTGTAGCAAAAGATGGGCGTAGCGGGGTCACAATTTTCAACCAACTGCCCATATCCCTGTCATCCCACTGCATGGAGGGCCTAACAGCTAACTTCTGACGAAATTTTTCATCATACGCCCACCACGCCTGCCCACCATAAGTTCTATGAATCCCCTCAATTTCATCAAGATAACAAAATAAAGCAGAACAAAACTCCGGGTTCTTTTCCCCCACTATACTTGCAAATATCACATAGGCCTGTAACCAATTATTAAAAGTCTTGGGGATCTTCCTATATCTCCGCTTACGCTCATCCTCCTCTTTTTTGACATCCTCTTTCTTTTCATCTGTCTTAATTTCTATAAAATTGTCCAAAGGGAGTACTGAGAAAATCTCTATGAATTCCCGTTTCCATATTTTCTCCCTCAATTCTTTTGACACATGCTCCCCAATTGGTCCAATAGAACACAGGGCTGATTTGCTCCGTACTGTGTCTGCCACCCTAATAAAATGTTCTCCCCCTACCGCCCGTGGAGTGTCCGCATCCGACGAACCCGCCACCACAGCCTCCCCCTCCTGCCGACTACCCTCCTGTACATTGCCGCTAAAACTAGCATTACTTGCCTGACTCCCAGGTAAATAAACCCTAGTCTTATCCGTCCCCAGCCATGCTACCTCCGGCCCAGCCTGTCTCTCCCCTTCTAACTGATTTACCAAGCTACGTAAATTAGCCAAAACGTTTTCCAAACTACTTTGCATATTATTTTTAGGTTGTGTGTTGTGTAAAGACTCACCAATATGCCTCATATCTCTTTCGGATGATGAGGCTGTAACACCTGCTGCGACGGCTGTTTCATTCTGCTCCCTTTCCCGATTAATGGCGGGAAGTCGACTATTCCTGCTTTTTGCTGGCTCTTTTCTAGCTGTCTCATGTACCCTCCGGTCCTCCCCGGAAGGCAGTCTCCTCTCCCTACATCTTCTTGATTCCGTGCCGCTCCTGTAAAGATAAGAAGGAGAGACCCTATCCCTCTCCCTCCTGTTATTTTCACCCAGCCGACATGTCCGGAAAGGTGACTTCCTCCTGGATCTAGACCTTCCTTTCGGAGAGGGCGTGCGTCTCTTCCTGCGAGCTGGCGACAACGATCTTCTGCCTCTGTAATTATATGAAACATATTCCCTTCTCTCCCTGCTACTCCTGCTCCACTGCTTTTTGCCTATCGGCTGCCTGAATACACTTGGGCCTGGATATATTGAAAGGGGCGATGATGCAGCTGACTGAGAATAATCATGCTGATCGCCTCCTTGGCTGCTCTCGCCTTGCTGACCTACAGCCATGTCCTCCTCACCCTGCCTCGGCTGTGACCTGCTCCAGTTGGATGTGCCCTCGCCAGAATCACCATATGTAGAAACTGGACAAAACAATGTAGCTGATGCTGCCTCATGCTCCCACCTTCTTTCTTGATGAACTTCTTGACTTGTGTCACTGATGTTGCCCACCAACTCCTGACCTTCTGCACTTCTTTCTTCTATAATCATCCCCATGTCTCCTTCTAAACCTTCTTCCCTCTGCTCCTGCCTTCCTTCTGCTTCCTGCTCCACTGCTGCCTCTTCCACAACTTGCACCCTTGCATTCTTCTTATCTTTTGCTGCCATACTTGCTGTGCCTCCATTTCTTAAGCACTCCCCTGCCTGGCTTAGAATTCCCCTTGTACTGTGTGCTCTGCTGCTTAGCTTGTCCTGGGGCCCCCTCTGTGCTGACGCTTGCCCACTACCTTCTTCTGTTCCCCTGCCTCTCTTTGACGCTGCTCGCGTCATCATCATGCCCCCTTGTTCAGACCTACTACCAGACGCTTCTGTGACCCTTTTCTCACCTCCCGACGTGTCTCCGCCGAGGGCCTCCATGCCGCGCCGGAACCTCTTTCGCGGAGTGATCCGCACTGCAGCTGCCACCTCACTGGCTGTCTCCGCCGTCGCTCCTGCTGCAGCAAGCCCCCGCCGTCTCTCCAGCTGACGTGCTTGGTCCGACGAGGCAGAAGAGGTTCGCGCAGGCCTCCGGTAAGGATCTTCTGGCTCCTCTGCCCTTTTCTTTTCTTTGGGGGTCCCGCTGCCGCTCTGCTGCTTCCGGGGGGTCCCCATCTTCTTTTTGGGCATCCGAGCTCCTCCTTTTCTTCTGGGGGTCTGTAAATCCGGGCTTAACCTCTCTGGAGGCTTAGCCCCTCTGGGCTGACGACTCTGCCTCTGCGCAGCCCTTGTTTCTTCTTCCACCACGGCCACCTCTTCTTGTCTTCTTGTGGGTGTCTCCTCCTGCATGCTGGCCACCACTGCCTGTAGCCACTCAAGCCCATTAATTGCTACTTGGGACTTGAGCTGATCCATGAGGGAATCCATTGCAGGGGACGTCATCCTGTAGCTTGATTTATTCCCCTCTCACTGACCCCTAAGGGCGGGAAACTCCCCCTATAAATACAATCTATAGCCACTCCCCCTCTCTTATCCTACCAATCAGCTCCCCTAGCACTTCAGCCAGGTCAAGAGCCCCTAGTTCCTAGGCAGTCACCCGGGGCTCCCATTTCTTCTGTGGGATTTTTTGACCACCATACAAGATCTGGTGGTTGTCTATTAAGAAATGACACATCCTAAGCCATTTGAGTTCACTAATTCCTAGTATATCAATGTTTAATCTTGTCATCGCATTCTTGACCACATCTCGTTTGCCTTGGTTCATAGATCTAACATTCCAGGTTCCAATGCGGAATTATTTTTTGTAGCATCAGACTTTCCTTCCCCCTCCGCAGCTGGGTGTCCTCTCGACTTTAGCCCAATCACTTTATTAGATCTGGTGCAGTACGTAACCTGCCCTCTGCTCTTCCCTAGAAATGTGGTAGACACAATGGGCCATATTCAATTAGAAGGCCGCAACTCGATCGCAGACAGCCGATTGTTTGCAAGTGTGTCGCGGGCTCCCGTTGGTCTCCGATTGTGAGGCTATTCAATTGCTCAAGCCCGGAAGTTACGGGCCCCAATCCAAAACCATAAACCATGCACTGGTTCAGAGCACTTCAGGGTGGGAACATGATCAATTCAGCAAGCCGGTAACGGCCCTTTTCGAATCAGCCAATAGAGGCTGTCATTATTACGGCAGTAAAACATGGAGGTTACATGTCAATCAATTAGGTTCGGAGGTCCGATATGCAATCAGACTCGTAAATCCACAAAATAAAGAATTATGAAAAAGGAATGCCAATACTGTTCTAGTCCATATGGGTGGCCTGATATGTATTAACTCATTGATACCCAAGATCGATTTAACCCCGAAATGGCACATAAAAATAATTTGTATTTCCTTCCGATTTACGAGCTTGAGACTGTTGTGCAATTAATTCTATCATCACTTTCCTCGTTATTTACAGTGTAGTATTGATATTTTATTAGCATTTACACTGCTACGAATAGGTGTATAACCCCCTTGCGGGTCCTCTCTAGCACTTGTAGGAGAAATTGAGCAATTGAATAGCGATTTGCGATTATAGCGGACGGGAAAGATCAAATGCTTCTGGAGGCTTTACGTTGCAAGGTTTACCATCTCCATTTTTTCAAGCTTGTATCTTGGAAGCTATTCCGAGCCCACAAAAAGACACCAATTGATTAGCAAACTAGCTTGCAACCTCACTTACAGGCTCCTGGATCGCCCAAAACTCAATTGAATGTGGCTCTTTCTGTCAGGAGGGACTCATCTTCCAGTGCCATATCGTTATGTCTCTGGTTGTGCTTGTCCATAAAGTTATCTTTGCAAAGATACTGGAGTGGGTTGCCTGTTCCTTCACCAATGGACCATAATGTGTCTGAGCTCTCTGCTGTGACCTGCCCATCTTGGGTGACCCTACATGGTACAGCTCACAGCTTCATTGAAGTACACCAGCCCCTTCACCACAACAAGGTAGCAATGCAGAAGGGGATCTGCAAATGCCAAAACAATTCCAAATCAATTGCTATAGTTAACACTTTCACTAAAAGAGAGGCCTGCAAAATAAAGCTTAAAAGGCATTATTTTAATTACATTCTTACAAGTTGACAAAAGTAATTGGGGTGGAAAATAAAATAAAAAATATATATATATATATATATATATATATATATATATATATATATATTCTTTACCATCCACATGATTCATTAATATATGCCAAAATCCATTAAGATAACCCAGATACACTAAGCTTTGCAAGGCTACAAAACAGATCACTTTGCTTCCTCTGCAAATCTTAGTGATTTTAGGAAAATGTGTGATTTGAAAATATATTCTAGCACTTGGTCCCTTTAAATATCTTTCTGTAGTTTAAAAACGTTTCTTTTTCCTTCTCTTAAGAGACTTATTGGTCACAGAGTGTGTGGGAGATATTTACCCAGCTGTATCCAAGTGTCTCCAAAGACACTTCACTATATATATAGGCTTCTTATTTCTTTTAAAACATTTTCGGTGAGTCACATTAATTGGATAACCAATGTTTATTAGTATTAAGGATACAGCAATGAAACTGTTTTTATTTTTTTTATTTTTTTTATTAAAGAAGCAAATACAAACACCCCAGAGATATAGGTATGACAGTCAATAAAAATGTCACATAATATAGCTTATTATAGACATTACATTAATATTATTATTATCTAGTATGTATAACGCTTACATTACACTCAGAAGAAGGTGAACTGTAATGTCTACTACAATTTGGATGTGAAATGATTATATGTAATTTGCTAATACACCATATAGCCCTGTAGGTTTTTATTTATGTTCAGGGGGAATTAGGGGGGATTTGATGGAAATTCAAAAATATTAGTATAAACTATGGATGTAAGGTATCAATAATAATTCTCAGTATATCGGATGGGGGGCAACGACCAGGAGGGGGTTAGCATGGCGTACAAACCAGGCAGAAACGTCAGCCACAACCCGGACCTGTGAATGCTAGCAGTTCTCTCTTGAGTCTCTCTCCCCCAACTAACAGCCCCATTAAATTTGAGCAACGTAAGTGCAACGTGAGACCCGCAACGGCAGCAGGCTTGCAATTTGGCTGAGTTACAGTGCTATTAAATTAGAAGGGGCTGCAAGTTATGAGCTTGAGAGGAATATCTCGTAACTGATTTGTCGAACGTTGGATTTGCGGCCCTGTGCAGGATCAATTAGTCAAACCCGTAGTTATGGGTTTAGACGGAGCCACTGGAAAAACAGATCGTCAGCATTACATCACCGAAAAAGGGGAGGTTAGATTTCAAAGTCCTACGGGCTACAATTACAGTTTGCGATCTGACCCACATTTCAGAATAATGCAGTATTAATAAAGCCGTAAATATGATATTCTATCACATGCGAGTTCCATTATATGTATTAACACATTGATTGCTGGGATAGATATAACACAGAAATCAAACATGAAATAAAGTATTTTTTAAGGCCAATTTGCAAGCTTGAGAATGTTGTGGTAATAATTCTAAGACCTAACATCACTTTCCCTTTTATTAAAAGTACAGTATTGTGTTTTTATGTGCAGTTACGGGGCTACAGATTGGACTTTACCCCCCTTGTGAATCCTTTTTATCACTCGTTGGCCTTTGGGCTTTATTTGTGTGTTATGGGGTTGAATGCAAGTGAATTTGTTGCAATTTAACAGCTAAATTGGAATTGTAGCGGTTACGGGCTTGAGAGAACATTCCACTTCCCATAGGCTTTTTTTGGCCTTTCAACGCCTTAAGCAGCAAGTCGTCTGCGGATAGATTTAAGAGGCTAATTTAATAGCCGTAAGTCCTACTGTCTACGTTAGGCTACAGATTTACACGTAGCCTGTATTTAATAGGCCTGTAAGTCGGTGCGTGCTGCGGGAAGTTGAGCGCAGACGGAAAAAGGCTGACCCCCTGCAAGTACATGCTTTAACACACACCAAACGCTGACTGGTAAGATGGGTGCGTCATAAGGAAAACAAATGTCGATGACAGCAGACTGAACCGTTAGCACTATGGTTGTGTGACAACTAGAAGCCGAAAAGGTAGGAGAAATCTACAATTATCCAGACTGTCCATGTGGGGAGGACCAATGAAAGCCTAGAGGGGGGAGAGAGGCAAGGAGTTGAGGAGCGATATTATCAACATAACTGCTTAAAAATAAAAAAGCCTAATAGTTTTCAAGACATTAATACAAAAGATATTTCAGAGACTGAGAGTAAACGGTCGAAGCCTAGGAGGACTTACATGACAGTACTCTAGAGTCCCTTTGACCATGATCCGATATACATGAACTATTAAAGATACTGTATTAACAGAAACAAGAGAGCTAAAGGAGTAAAGAAAGAAAGAAAAAAGGAAGGAATAAAGCAAGAGGAAATTAAAACTGAACCTCTCTATCAAATAAAAATCTTATCTAAGGGAGAGGACTAGCTTTCTAAAGGTTAAGGACAAAAGATCTCTAAAAAAGCAAAGAGGGTCCTCAAAGTCCTTGAATAAACTAATTTTCCTTTCCTGGATAAAAGACTATGTAATTACGAGAGGAATGTTACAAGTGGGGAGTCAGTGAAAGATATAAGAGCTCTGCAAAAAGTGTGATATTATTGGATATCAATTTCTTTTAAGTGAAAAGGGCAAGTAATGGACTAACCTTTTTGTTTCCCAATACTTTACTGTAACAACGCATAAAGATCTGCTCAGCGGTTGCTCTTTCCACTTTAGTGACATTAGAACATTTTCCTCTTTTCTTTTTTCCCTCTGTTCTCCTACTGACTACTTGAGATCCAATATTTAAGTTAACTCAAACCAACTTTAAGATCCTATACAAGGGTCTGCCTGGATTATATTACGCATTGAATTTCTCTTTGGAAATATTTAAATGTACATGGACTGGGACAATTGGCTAGAATTTGCAATAATAGACAATATTCCATAGTTAAAACTTCAGTGATTGTGCCATAGCTATTTGCTCGTCTTTATGTTAAAACATTTTTTGTACCAGTTAAAAATTAATTCTAGTAATATTTTAGTAATATAAAACTAGATAAAAGAATTGGTTATCGGTTGTATTAAAAGATGAAGGTAGTACAAGAGCCCCATTTTTTAAGGTTTACCTGGCTATATTGGATGTGAAAGATAGAGTATATTAGATAGATAACAGCTGCTTTTTTTTATTTTTTGTGTGAGATATATCCTGATCTATTCTAAATCAATAGGGGAAAAATATTTATTGTTAAAAATTAAGGAGTCAAATTAAAAACAAAGATAACCAGCCTCCTATGGGGAAATATAAAGATAAGAAAAGCATATCTAAATCACCTGGTGATTTATTTTCCCCAAAGAGTAAAATAAATACTATTGAAAATACAGCGTCAGATTCACTAGTTCAATCTAGATTTGATTCTACGGCTTCTCAAATAGACCCTAATGAAAGTACCTTTTCTGAGGAGAACATAACAGGCAATGACTCAGAAGAAAGGAAATTAACTATAACTTTTATGAAAGCTTTATTCTAAATTTCAAGCCTCAATAAAACTAGAAGTGACAGTAGAAATTGCTAAAAACTCGATAGAGATTAATGCTTTAACATATAAAGTAGAGGAATTAAGTACCAATCAAGAAAAGATAGTAAAAGAACAGCAAGATCAGAACAAAATTATGACATATTTAAGAGAGGAAATTCAAATCCTAAAAATGAAATGATCTAGACAAGAAGACTTTTCTAGGCAAAATAATATCAGGATCAGAGTATTCCCAGAAAAGGTTACTTTCAAAGAACTAGCCACCTATGTGGTTTTATTTTTATCTACGTTGGTAAATGTAGAATCACAAACTAAATTATTAATAGACAGAATACATCGTCTGCCACTGCCCAAAAAAGTAAACAAAAATTTACCACGTGATTTAATAGTAAAATGACATTATTATGCAAACAAAGAAGCTACAATGAGAATGGCATTTGAAAAAAAAAAATGAGTTCTCCTTATGACAATATTAAAATCCTTCCAGCTCTTTCTGTTGAAACTCTGCTTAAATGCAAAGGGTTTAACAATGTTACTAAAATTCTAAGAGATAACAAAATATCATATAAATGTGGCTTTCCCACTAAATTGATAGAAAACAATGGAAGACATTAGAATTAATAGCACAACAGTCTAAAGCCTGTAAATCTTCAATAATAAATTTAATTTATTATGTTTCATTTTGGGGTTCTATCATTCTTGGGAATCAATGAGTTAATACATATCAGACCACCCACATGGACTAGAACATTGACCTAATTCATTTTTATAATTATGCATATAATAGCATATCGGACCCAGAAACGCTAATTGATTGACATGTCACCCTCATGTTTTACTGGCTTCATGATGACGGGCTCCTTTTCTATTGGCTGTTTCTGCATCAGGAGTAACGATCTTGCTTAATTGCTCATGTTCACGCTCTCAAATGCTACATACGATGTCATGGTTTACGATTCACGCTACCGGGCCGGAACTTGCAGTCTTGTTCAATTGAATAACACCATAAGTCTAGCACGCAGCAGGCCCACAGACATATGACCTAGATCACAGGACTGGCAGCCACCAAATTGAATGAGGCTCTATATCTTTAATGTGAATTGAATAGGGATGTTACTCAATGCTCCTAAGGTTCTAAGCAAAATTATGGAAGAAGACTTCATTAAATGAGATAAGCTAAAAGAAACAGTTAGCTATATTCAAGAAGCAAATTTCTGCTTTCTTGAATTTCAAATATAACATTCATAATGTATATTAGAGGAACAATGTATGCATTTCCCTAATAGTACACATAGCGCATAAATGTGGTTTAACATTAATGGATTAATCATTAACTGATAGTATAATATAGTAATGTAGCTCTGGTAAGGATTACAGTAGACTTTTTATTTCTTAGAGCATACATATTTCACAGAGCCAGGATGCATATCACTTGGTAATGGTCTTTCTGACACAGTCACAACAATGGAAAATGATAGTTTAAACTGACATACCTGAAAATAAATGTATATAGTAAGACTAGGAATTGGAGTTTGGAGGGTGATTGATTTAGGGATGACTTATATATTTTTTTAAATAACACTCGGTCACTGTAACACTTATTTGCACTGATGAAAAGAAAAAACTACAGCACAAAGGGAGAGCTTCTGTAGCCTAATGATACTTTTCTGTTATAGAGGTATTATAGCGCTATTTAATTTTGCTTGGAAAAGAGAGGGGGACAAAGAAAGAGGATTTTCTGATTCTAGTCTAATAACTGACACCAATTGAACAAGATAAGGATTTCAGATGAAAAGATCATTGTTGTTCATGGTGAAGGGATTCAGAAAAACTGACCAGTCACTTTAACAAGCCAGTATATCTTGATATAACTTGAACCATAAGATACAAACTAAGCGCATTTGTTTATTCCCTCAAACTAAACCAATGGTTAATAACATATCTTGGGACGAAACTAGAGTCAGTTGCAACCAAGATAATTATTCTGGACACAATAAAATTATAGAGTTAAGCAAATGATTGGGTTTACACAGAGTTAAGATTCACCAGGACAAAAGTTAAACAAACAGTAAAGAGAAAAAAAAATAAAAAAAGGAGAAAGAAAAAGTTAATAAAAGAGAGGGAAAAAATAAAAATGGGAAAGACTATTAAGTAGAATACTATGGGGTATAATGATAAGATTTATAAATATTCCACAAAAGCCAAATATGCAGAAACAAGGTTTTGATGTTATGTCAGTTAAAAACATAGGAACATTATTAGAAAATATGTTAATACACCCTGTATTGATGAGAATAGGAGATGTTAATGCAAAATCCCTGAGAATGTATCTTTAAAAAGTGACATTATCTAATGGATTATGTAATTGATTGGTGACATAGATGTAATATCGATTTTTGTCCTATAGTTCTTAAGTAGAAAATGCATGGTATTTGTACTGGCAAATTATTCATTGTAATATTAGAGTTGAGAAAATGACTTATTAAGTCAAACTGGACAGTAAGATATCTTGTCCTTAGACGCTTTGTTGTCTCAATAAAGGGTTAATGAAGGGGACATCAATAAAACAGGTCCCGCAAGGGAAAGCCACTGTGGTATTTCAACTTTAAGTAGTTTGACGTCCTCTGTCTACCCCTCACTTCCCTCCAATTGTGGGGAGGGCGGGGGGGTTGGACAAAGGAATGATACCCCCAAAGTGGTTGGGAGGAGGGTGTTGTATTTATGTATTGTGTTTTATTTTTGTATGGGACCTGAGGTGGACCCTTGGAAGATATGTCAAAATAGAAGATTGTACTAAAACTGGTACAATTAAAGATCATTAGCCATATTGTCCAGGGATTAAACTTAGCAGTTCAAAGATATACAGCATTTAAGAATTTTCAGAAAGAAATGGCAGAGATACTCTGCATTCAGGAATCACACTGGAAACAGGGGAAAATACCGTACTTTACAGACAAGCATTTCACCACTAGTCATATTGCCATGTTCAGGAAAAAATCCAGGGGTGTTTCTATATTTTTTCTTAAAAGATTGAATTTAGGGGAGGAATACGTGGAGATTGATGCAGAAGGTACAGTAGATATCTCATATGGTTGAGAAAGATTAATAATCAAAAATACACCATTCTCAACATATGCTCCAAAGAATAGACAAGTTAAGTTCATAAAACACACTTTAACGATTATGCAGAAGTATGTGCAAGGATTAGTGATAGTATGTGCAGTTTTCAACTTGTGTCTAAAGTCAGAAGTTAACATCTTTAAAATGCCCCATTCCAGATTCTCGAATGCTGAGGAACTCAAAGTGTTCAATAATAGTATGATCAAATCCAACCTATACAATGTATGGAAGATATTTCATCCTACAGAGAGGGATTACTAGTTTTTTTTTTCACATAGACATCAATCCAATGTATGATTAGACTATATTATGGTGGATTCTAATACTTTAAAGAATGTCACAGTAATAGAAATTGCTCCAATTATATGGTCAGACCATGCAATAGTAAAAAAGACAATCAAAGGAGACAATAGTAATGTCACTAGACCTATGTAGAAACTAGATAACTCGCTGCTGAAGAAAGAATCTATGAAAAAAGAAATAAAGAATAAAATCTCAGTCAACTCTATAACTATCATATGGAACGCCCATAAGGCGTTTATTAAAAGGATTTTCATAAAATTGCAAGCACAGAGGAAAAAACTGAGAGGGCGACCATTGAGAAATGTTTATATCCAAATGGGAATATTTGAAAGACAGAACAAGCTCAACCCAAGCAGAGAACACATTGAAAAAAATACTGGTTTACAAACACAAATACAAAAAATTGTTCACTCAATCAATGATAAATTGCTATGGACTCTACCACAGAGATTATATCATTGGGGACACAAAGCTGGGAGAATGCTGGCCAATAAAATAAATTATTTCAGCCATATCTGGGCCTGATGGACTGATTAACCAATGTTATAAAGTCTATAAATCAGTATTGGTTAAACCCTTGCTAGAGGCTATTAATAAAATAAAAAATGAGTGAAGAGCTCCTGGGGAAATGTTGGAGACGACAATAGTTACATTCACAAAGCATAATCAAGATCTAACAAAATGTAACAATTATAGGCCAATCTTGCTTTTTAACACGGACCCTTTACTCTAAACGTTTGGCTACTAGATTAGATAAATAAAGTAAAGTTCCCATAGATCAAACAGGATTTTATTATTTCTGTATTGTCATGTATGTTAAATTTTGATCAATAAAAATTAATTCTCAGTGTTGCAAATTGTCATTCCTTAATAGTATCTGGGGGTCATGCTCTTTTCAGGAGATTGGGTGTTAGTATAACCTCAGTATAAATAAGTTAAATATCACTGGAACTGTGCATTAAATGTCCTAATGTATGGCATTATAATGCCAGGCCAAGTTGTGTACACTAATGGGGCCTCATTCAATTGCGATTTGGCCAATTAAATAGGGCTCTAAATAAGCACATAGCATATTTTTTTTAAGTAGTTTTTAGTTAGGGAAAACCTTGCTTTTGGATAGATGCTTACTAACTAAAAACTTCTTTAAAAAATATATGTTATGTGCTTATTTAGAGCCCTATTCAATTGGCCAAATTGCAATTGAATGAGGGCCATAGTATATTGGTTCAAGCAATCAGTCATTAGTGAAGTCTGCATGTTAATATAATACAGATTTATACAGGATGTAGCAGGCCAGTAGAGGGTGAGGATTGCAGCATCTTTTTGCTGGGGCAGGGAATCCTGAATGACATCATACACACGTGATGTCATTTGGGATTCCCTACCCAGGCAAAAAGATTTGCCTGCAAGGAGGCAGAGAAACAGAACCAGCAATGAACTCTACCTATCACCATAAGAAGCCACAAGAGGGGGCCTGGTGAGGCTGAGGGGGCCCAATAGGCCTTGCACTACGGAAAAAAATTCAATAACGAAAATTAAATTACATTGCACTGGGGCCTGCAAAAGAGGGACCTTGGTATATTGCACCGCCTGCACCATATTGCTCTTTATTTAATTTAATTATTCAAAGATCTATATAGAAAAAAAACATGACAACTGAGCTACTTCAAAAAAACATTATTATAACATGATAAAAAATTTAAATGCAAAGAATATTAAAATAAATGTTTTACGTTTTTGTTATTCAATTGACTGAAATATTTTATTTTGGCTGAACCTTGAATATTAAAGCGTGCAGTGGAAATATCCTTAGATTTTGTATTTGCCACCAATACAGGACTATACTATAATATTCTATCATCTATAATATGACATTTTGTTCTGGAAATATACCCTGAGAAACTCACTCAGCATTTTTTATTTTATTTATCAATTGGCTTTTTACCAAATTCCTTTGGTTCCAAATATTTATTGTTATGCAAGAAAATGCAACATTACTGTAATTATCTGGCAGAGGCGGTTACTGTCTGCGAGGCCCTGGACAGACGGCCGGAGGGATACAGTGAAGTGAAGGTCACAGCAGGAAGGACAGTGAGTGGACGGGGCCTTATCATCATATTATAACATTGTGAGGAAACCAAGATTGTGACATGTAGTTATCCCCATGGTCAGACAAATACTGCCAAAGCAAACACACAGCGGAATATATATATATATATATATATATATATATATATATATATATATATACAGTAAATCCTTTATCATTTATAGATCATATTTTACAGATGTTACTGAAACTGGATCTTTTCAATCTAATTTATAGAAGAAGAAGAAATTGTCATTAAACCTAGTTTATCTAAGCATTTGCTGGAGTATATCAGCAGTTAATGGTAAGATTCTGCTTTCAATGCTTATTTCATTATAGAAACTGGTGTGCATGATTATATCATGCTACCTTGTTGTGGTGTACTTCAATGAAGCTGTGAGCTATACCATGTAGGCTCACACAAGATGGGCAGGTTATAGCAGAGATGTCAGACACATCGCGGTCCACTGGAGAAGGAACTGGCAACCCACACCGGTATCTTTGCCAAGAAAACCTTATGGATATAGGCAACCAGAGACATAATGACAGATGTGCCTGGCATGCTGCAGTTCATAGGGTCATGGAGAGTCGGACAGGACTGAATGGTTAAACCACAATATAAATATAGGAATAGTAATGGTATACAGTAATACTTTTTTTGAACATGAAATAATTTAGCACTCTTTTTCAAGTCATTATTAGACACGCTCAGGTACATTCTTCAGAATATATGTATATATAAATAACTAAATAATATAAATTATAATAGCATATTTGTCAGGGATTAAAATGCCTAATTTATCTCATTTGAGATCAGAACAGATTTACTCCAAAGTCCTATAGTTTTGTTTGACCCAAAGCCCTCCAGATCTACTCAATCCTATGAGAGATTTTCTAGCTTGTCAAGAGTTACTGATTGTGCCATATGTTTTCCCTGACTATAATGCTCCTGACCTTCTTCAGGGGTGGATTACCGGCTAAATGGACAATTGATATAATTAGACTTAAATACATTATTTATTCTTCTTTTTCCAAAATCCTCTACAGCTCAACCTGTTACTTTTACACTCAACCCATGAGTTTCTCAAGGACATTAAACAGCCACTGGAGTCCAAAACTTTAACCAAAAGGCAGACAATAGGCCTCATTCAATTGAGAAATTGTAGCTTATGGGAGCCAATAATGGAGCACGTTAGCTAATTTGCTATTCAATTGGCGTCTTTTTGCAATCCAGAAACGATCTACGGGTCATAGGCTTAAAATCCCTGCGGTTGTTACAACCATGACTTACACCCCATCTAAACCTTTGATCTTTCAAGACGCAAGAGTTACAATCGCAAATTGCTATTAAATTGCTACAATTCCCCAAATGTTTTCATACCCGTAAATGGCAAATGTAGAAGGAAATCCAACTAGTACCAATTAGGACTCGCAAGGGGGTTTAACACCTGATCGTAGCACTGTAAACGCAAATAAGAAATCAATACTGCACTGTAAATAACGGAGAAAGCGATGAAAGACATTAGATAATTGCACAACAGTCTCAAGCTCGAGAACCTGCAATAAAAAAATATTGCATTTCCGTGTTATATCAATCTCAGGAATCAATGAATTAATACATATCAGGCCACCCACATGGACTAAAACATTTCCTTAATTCAGTTTTATTATTTTGTACATTGCCGGATTGCGAGTCTGATCGTATATCGGACCCCTAAACGCTAATTGATTGACATGTAACCTCCATGTTTTACTGTCGTAATGACGATGGTCTCATTTTCTATTGGATGTTTCTAAATTGGTAGTTACGGCCTTGCTTAATTGATCATGTTCACGCTCTGAAATGCTACATATGATTGCAGGGTTTACGTTTTAGGCTTACGGTCCGTAACTGACATATGGCCTGTAGGAAGTAATCTGCGGGTTTGCAATTGAATGGGGCCAATGTATTTAATCCACCTTTATCTTACAAGTGAGTTGTTTTCTTAACTGAAAAACATCAAAAACACAGTGGGCCCTATTCGATTGCAAACAAATTTGCAACAATTACAGAGCAATTCAATTAAACCGTAAACCATGCAATCCTTTGTAGCATTTCAGAGCATGATCAATCAAGCAAGGCCGTAACTACCGATTTAGGAACAGCCAATAGTAAATGAGACTGTCATTGTTACATCAGTAAAACATGGAGGTTAAACGTCAATCAATTAGCGTTTAGAGGTCCCATATGTGATCAGACTTGCAATCCGGCAATGTACACAAATAAAAAGGGCATTTAGGGTTATCCTGGATAATTAGAGAGGGAGTATTGATCCAGGAAGGAGTCCGATTGCCAGTATCTGGGGTCAGGAAGGAATTTTATATTTTTTTTCCCTTTCGAGACAATTGGCAAAGTTTCACTGTTTTTTTTTCCTGTTTGCTTCCTTTGGATCAATTAACAATTAATCCGCATATTGCGGTTCAGAGGAGAGATACAAAGGTTGAACTTGATGGACTAAAAGTCTTTCGTCAAACTCAATTACTATGTAATTATGTAATAAAAATGAATGGCGATACTGTTCTAGTCCATGTGGGTGGCCTGATATGTATCAACTCATTGATTCCCGAGATTAATATAACACAGTTAAACAATAACTTTTGATTGCAGATTTGCGAGCTTGAGACTGTTGTGCAATTATTCCTAATGTCTGTAGGGACTATCATCTAAGCGCAAGTACTCTGGTTATTTGGTTTATTGATTACAAAAGAGAGGTTTATATATGTTTGAGCTATTTTTGCTTGTGTTACTTTACTCCTTGTGACTACTGTGAATTGCCAGTCAGCATTAATGACATATAGTAGTCTCAGGCAAACAGGAGTTGCATCACTATTGTATGTTCATAACCAGTAAAGTACTTCCATGCGCTTTTTTCTACATTGATTTTAACCACACTTTTTTGAGCTAAACACTATTTATATATTTTTTCATACTTTTGTCCTCCCAAGGATTAGCAAATTCATTTTGCCATATGAGGGAAGACTGTAGGAACTTAAGAATATACCAGCTAGTAGCTCATTTAAAGGAATCATCCATTCCAAACCCTATAGTTCCTATATATATTTTTTCTACTATTATTACCATTGTTAAGGTGTTAGGCACCAAGGAACTTTTTTACAGTGATATACTTTATCATATTCCTAATGTCTGTCATTGCTTTCCCCGTCATTTTCAGTGCAGTATTGATTTTTTATTTACAATTACAGGTGTTTAACCCCCTGCGAATCCTACCAGGTACTCGTAGGATTTTCTTCTACATTAACCATTTACAGGTGTGAAAACATTTGCGGGCTTGAGGAATTGTAGCAATTGAATAGCGATTTGCGATTTTAGCAATTGTGACATTTATGTGCTTGAAAGATCAAAGGCTTAGATGGGTTGGAAGTTACGATTTTTTCAACCACAGTGATTTTCAGCCTTTAACCCGTAGATCGCTTGCGGGTAGCTAAAAAACGGCAATTGAATAGAAATTAGTTTTTTAAATAAATAAAAAATAAAAACAGCTTTTAAATGTTTTCAATTGTACATACAATTATTCTTTACTGTTGCGTACATTTTGTTTACTAGGCCGATTCTTGCAGCTCTTGTCTCAGAAGGTGTCCTGTAAACTAATGAGCTTTGTAATTCTCCCAATGAAAGCATTGCTAGTTGTTGCTGCCACATTCCCACTGTGCAAAGAGTAGCCTAAAACAGGAAGTGAATCACTGGAAAAATAAAATGGCAGAATTCACAACAGAATTATTTCATATAAAAAATACTATATTTTATGTTATTTTTTTTCCAAAAGTAGTTCTTCAAAAAATGATATTTTAAATGTATGGCCACAGTCGGATTCTATAACATGGCATTACAATATCAGCAGTTAAGTAACAGATCTATAAACAAGAAACAAAACTCACAATCTGCAGAGAAACAGTAACAAAGGAGTGAATGGTGAACGTGACCTTGGCTCGAGGGTTCATGAGAAAGGCTCCGTCCACAAGGGGAAAAATGCCCCTCTTTGTTTGTATACATTGTAACCTCGTAATGTCACAAAGAGGAAGTAACAGAAGCTAATTGATTTATTCCATTTGTTTAAAAAAATATTTAACATTTAATAATATTCAGTCAAATACCAAGATTAGAGACACATTGCTGCATTTTCCAATGTTTGTGGTTATTAAAGGGGCACTGTAGGTTACACAAAGCATCATATGCTTGTGAAGTATGTAACACACTAATAACATTAACAGCTGTGTATGTCATGGGTATAAAAGCATGGACCTGTCCTGTTTTGTGTTTGCCGCTGTTGAAGCGAGCCACCACCAACTCTTGGAATGCGAAAAACAGGAAAGGACCTTATTCACTCTCTCAGTCAGTCTCACTCACTCCCATTCCTGGGTCTCTATCCTTCTTCAAAGACTTATCCTGCCCTTCACCTAGCAGGGGAAAGTGGGGACAGCCTCTCCAACTGGCCGAGAGCGAGCAGTGTCAAGCCCACAATTGGGCACAGGATCCCTAATGGGCTTACCAAAGGGCCATGAACTCAAGCCGTCACACTATCCATGATGGAGAATCGGCAGCCATGTCCCCACCGGATGGACAAAATCCATTCATAGCCACCTGGCTCCAGGGCTATCTATCTGTCCGTTTTGCTGCCTTGGTATATTGCCACCAACAGAGCTATAATCTTAAAACTTAAAGACTGTGTTAACCCCATGCATGCCCTGGGACCTTACATGCTAGGGGGGCCTGAATTGAAAGACTGATCCCCAGCCCATCATTCTAGGTCAAACCTATTAGCATCATAGCGTTATTTATGTATTACTGTCTATGTTGGAATGTGGCCACTATGATACTGTGAATGGAATTGCAGATCTCGGTCACTATCGTCTGTATCTGACATAAAGCTGCAACCAGACTATACTGGTTTCCGCTTCCAGGTTGCTGTCCCTGCTGTACTTACCAGTCAGTCTGGCTGTCTGGACAATTTGTATTGCCGGTATTTTCTAACTGTTCACTGATTTGCTGAAAAGTCCAGATACTCTGCCAATCAGCAGTGGCCAGCATAGGCCACCTCCCACTAGGTCCGCCTCCTAGAGCAGATATTTCAAATACCCCATTGCTTGCTACCTTCTGATTGGCTCCTCATGGACCAATCAGCAATGTGTCCATGTAGGCGCTTCCCCCATTGGTTGTTCCCCTAGGCGCTTCCTCCAGGTTGCTTAAACCTGGTTATGTTTAATGTTTAGCTACAGCCATTATTCTGTACCCTTAAATACCCTGTGGAATCCTGAATAAAGTGTGTTCTTTTAGGGAACACATTGAAGGTGTTCTCTATTTTTTTTAGGGATTATAAATCCTGTTTGTTATATTGATCCTGTGTTCCTGATTCTCTTACTCCAATGATCATAACATGACTGAGAAGCCCATCCATCCCAGGATCTAACTGAATGGGACCTGTAACCAAGGCAGGACCATCTGGACCACCTTTCCTTGGGTCCTGACAGTGATAATCTGTAACTTTGGGGGCTTCTTAGTGAAATGTAAATTATATTACAACTAGCGAATTGCCCGTCAAAAAATGACGGCAATGAAATTGTAAGTGAGCTAATGCTGTTTGGTGTATAATATTCAAATAAATAATACATTAATAAATTAATATGCTTTACCTATTTTCAAGTAATATATGCAGGAAGCATTGTGTTGAAGAGCTGGCAATCTGTTTTGATGTTGCTGCAGCATTAGTGGTGTGGAGCTGCTGTGTAAGCGTGCTGAATGTGTGTAGTGTAATAGTGTGCGTGAGCGAGGCAAATCCGTTAGCGTAGCTGTGTACTTCTGCATTGTATAAGTTATTGTTCTAAAATGTCGGCGAATGTGTGGTATGCGTCTGTGGCGGAATATCCGTAGCTGTTTGGTGGTGTTTTGCGTGTTTAGAGTCCTGTAGCCTCATTTTCGTTTTGTTCGGCGTCCATTATTTCTCTCGCCTAGGTGATTTTCGGGTGTTTAAACTCCGAAATTTGGACTTAAATCGAGGTGTAACTTTACTTGCAGAGGTCCTGGGTGCACCACCTTGCTGTGGGTAAGCTTTTTGTATGTTTGTTGTGTGTATGTATTGTGTTTGTAATGTGTTTGGGGTCACGCGGGTTGCGTCCTTGTTTCCGAATCTCATATGTGTTTTTTGGCAATTCCGTAGGTGTTTGGTGGTGTTTTACGTCTTTAGAATGCTGTAGCCTCGTTTTCGTTTGTTTCGGCGGCCATTTTTTCTCTCGCTTAGAGAATTTTTTTGTGTCTAAACTCTTTTATTTTGAGTTAAATTGAGGTGTAACTTGTTTTTTTGAGGTCCTGGATGCTCCCTCTTGCTGTAGGTAAGCTTTTTATGTATGTGTTGTGTGTATTTATTGTGTTTTTTATTTTTTCATGTCCAAAGGGTTGCAGACGATTTTTGCGAGGTCATAATTGTTCGTAACGTGTCTTGTACTTTTTTGCGAGGTCCGCAGTTGCATGCTCACAACTATATATGTAATTCCATTGAGGATTAATTAAATGACACAGTTAAAACTTTTATATCAAATAAAAAAACTACCTAAAGAGTCAATCACCTGTTAACCAGCTTAAACTCGACATTCAGTTACTCGACTGTTTTATGTCAAGATAGTAACCAAAAGGTTTAGAGAAGCCAATTAGAAATTTCAATTTAGTAAGATTTTCTTGACCTGTGCATGCTGACCTGGTCCGCACAAAGACCCCCAACCAATTCCCCCCAATAACATACACATAAACAGGAATGGGTATAATCAGGCCACAGCTTTATTAACATAACATATAATACCAACCACGGGTAGCTGCACACCTTCCCAAGGATGGAGCTCATCACAGCCCCAGAGGTCCCATGGAACCCCGTGCCCAATCGACCTCTGGCCTCAGCTTAAACCGGATACCTTACCCGCTAATGAGCTCCGCCCTAAGGTGATGCCGCACCCCCGCCACCCGCAAGCCCTCCGGGCTCAGCACCGCCAAAACTAACCATGGCCTGAAGAATACCCTCCTTTAATGTGTAAATAAATAATGACGTGCCTATCTCATTGAGGTGAACGCCGTCCCACAAGTAATACACTTGTGCCCCCGGGGTTATAAAATCCCGATGCCTAAAAGCATAACCCCCCCAATCTCCGAACATATGAGGACATAATCTTATTAATTCTGAACCTAGCTTTATTCAATTTCTTTGGATTGTGGGCCCCCCCTCCATTTTAATCTGGGACCAAATGATATATATACCCGGAAACAATTCCTTTAGCCTAGCTAAATCCCTCTTCATATTCCCGATTAACTCCTTCATGGCCATATATCCCAAGTCGTTTCCACCTGCATGTATGAGCAATATGTCTGGAGGAGGGGCACATCTAGCCCACCTGACTACCTTTAACAACACCTGTACCCATCTCATCCCCCTAATTCCAAACCATTTTATCAACATGGCTTCCTCAGGGAAACCCAACTGGCGGCCCGATCTGTGATAGCTGCTGCCCTTCTGGCCCAATATATGAAGGAATGACCCACAATCCAAAGCTGCAAAGGCGTCCCTGCAATAAAACAAGCAAATTACTAACATTTTTTAGCCATTACCAATCCCAAATACCTTTTTACCTAGGGCAGTATGCCATAAACCAGAGACCCGTGATCTGATTCATGAACACAGGTTCCACAACTCGGGATCAAATAATGTAGGTTCAACCTTAGCTAAAGGCGCTAACCTCCGAAACTTCTCCCACTCGAATCTGGACAAGGCATCTGCCACCACGTTCCTAACCCCAGCTATGTGGGAGGCCCTAACCATAATGTTCAACTGAAGACATTTTAATACCAATTGCCTTAGCAGCCTAACCACCGGAGGCGAAGAGGCAGTCGTTGAGTTAATTGCCTGTACTACACTCATATTATCGCTGTGAAACACTATATGGTGATGTCTTAACATTTCTCCCCATAGCCACAATGCTATCACTATAGGAAACAATTCCAATAAGGTTAAATTCCTAGTCCACCCCTCTTCGTGCCACCTAGCAGGCCAAGCCTGCGCACACCAATAACCTCTAAAATAGGCCCAAAGCCCCGTGCACCAGCCGCGTCCGTATATAATTCCAAAACTTCGTTAACTGTTGGAGCTTTTAGAATCATGCTCCGACCATTAAAACTCTGCAAGAAAACATACCAAATGTGTAGATCCGCTTTGTGCTCCGCCGTGACTCTTATATGATGATGCGGATGGCACCCTTCCCCTGTAGCTAAAGATAGCCTTCTGGAAAAAATCCTTCCCATAGGGATTATACGACAAGCAAAATCCTCAAAGTAATCTTGTTTGCCGACAAAACCCCCCCTACAGTTTTCCACAAATCCACCACCTTATCCATCGGAAGCCAACATTCCATGCTAATTGTGTCTACTTCAATCCCCAAGAAACTCAACACCTGGCAGGGACCTACTGACTTATCAACAGCCAGCGGAATGCCAAAATCCGCCGCTAATTCTTGAAATGCCTGCATTAATCTATGACAATCTGATGAGTCTACCGAACCCACAAACAAAAAATCATCTAGGTAATGAACCACCGAATATAACCCTGTCTTAGCGCAAACCACCCAATGCAGAAACGTACTAAACTTTTCTAAAAAGGAACAAGAAATACTACACCCCATTGGCAAGCACAGGTCTACAAAAAACTTCCCGAAGATTGAACAACCCAACAACTGCTGCAAAACAGGGTGAACAGGAAGCAAGCGAAAAGCCGACTTGATATCTACCTTAGCTAGCAAAGCCCCTCTACCCGCCTTCCTAACCAACCTCACTGCTTGCTTCACCGATGCATACAAGACCGAAGCCAACTCTTTTTCAATCCCATAATTGACTGAGTGGCCCCTGGCATACGACAAGTGATGAATAAGCCTAAATACATCCGGTTCCTTTTTTTGAACCAATCCCAATGGAGAAATCCTTAGATTGTTAAACGGGACATTATCAAACAGACCAGCCATTCTACCCTTGCTTACCTCATCCATGAGCATACTAAATACTAATGCAGGATTATCCCTGGACGACTTTAAATTAACAGGATGCCTCACTAAGGCCCCAGCCAATGATGGGATAGTAAAACCAACCGCAAAACCTTCCCGAAGAAAAGATGCATCATCCGCACTAACAACCCTACTACCGTATAACTTTAGCCAATCCTCCATCCTTTCCAGGAGCACTGGGCTCCAGCCCTTTTGCAACAGATTTTTGTGCTTTTGCTCGCCTAAAGCAACGAAAAAGAGGATGGCCACTACCAAATTCCGAACATCAATGTTTGAATTTACAAGATGTTCCCCAGGAGCATGAGCTTTCATTAAAAGGTTCTATGAATCCCCTCGATTTCATCTAGATAACAGAATAAAGCAGAACAAAACTCCGGGTTTTTTTCACCCACTATACTTGCAAATATCACATAGGCCTGTAACCAATTACTGAAAGTCTTTGGGATCTTTTTATATCTCCGCTTACGCTCCTACTCCTCTTTTTTGACATCCTCTTTCTTTTCATCTGGCTTAATTTCTATGAAATTGTCCAACGGGAGCACTAAAAACATCTCTATGAATCCCCGTTTCCATATCTTCTCCCTCAACTCTTTTGACATGTGCTCCCCAATTGGACCAATAGAACACAGGACTGATTTGCTCCGCACTGTGTCTGCCACTCTGAGAACAGGTTCTACTCCTACTATCCGTGGGGAGACCACATGCAACAAACCCGCCACCACTGCCTCCCCCTCAAGTCTAGTGCCATCCTGCCCCTCGCCGATAAATCTTGCATTGCCTGACTCACAGGTAAATTGATCCTATGCCTATCCGGACCCAGCCATGCTACCTTGGGCCCTGCCTGTCTCTCCCCTTCTAGCTGAAACACCAAGCTACGTAAATTAGCCAACAGATTTACCAAACTACTTTGCATATTATTGTTAGGTTCTGTGTCGTGTATAGACTCACCGGTATGCCTCATATGTGTTTCCGATGCTGAGGCTGTAACTCCTGATGCGACAATTGCTTCATTCCGCTCCCTTCCCTGATTCGTGGCAGGAAGTCGACTATTCCTGCTCTTTGCTGGCTCTTTTCTAGATGCCTCTTGTACCCTCCGGTCTTCCCCGGAAGGCAGTCTCCACTCCCCACATCTTCTTGTTTCCGTGCCGCTCCTGCAAAAATAAGAAGGAGAGACCCTTTCCCTCTCCCCCCTGTTATATTCACCATGCCGACATGTCCGGTAAGGTGACCTCCTCCTGGATCTAGACCTTCCTTTGGAAGAGGGCGTGTGTCTATTCCTGCGAGCTGGTGACAAAGATCTTCTGCCTCTGTAAATATACAATACATTTTCCCTTCTCTCCTTGCCACTCCTGTTGCACTGCCTTTCGCCTTCAGGCTGCCTGCTTGCCCTTGGGCCTTGATATATGGACTGAGACAATGATGGCGCTGACCGCCAATACTCCTGTTGACCGCCCACTGGGCTCCTCCCCTCCTGTTGACCAACCGGCATGTCCTCCTCACCATGCCTCGGCTGTGACCTGCTCCAGTTGGATGTGCCCTCACCAGGATCTCCACATGTAGAAACAGGACAAAACATTGTATCTGATGCTGCATGATGCTCCCTCCTTCCTTCCTGAGGCACTTCCTGACTTGTGTCACTGATGTGGCCCTCCAACTCGTGACCATCTGCACTTCTTTCTTCTATATTCATCCCCCTGTCTCCTTCTATTCCTTCTTCCTTCTGCTCCTGCCTTTCTTCTGCTTCCTGCCACACTGCAGCCTCTTCCCCATACTGAACTCCTGCACTCTTCTTCTTGTTTGCTGATATTACTGGTGTGCCTCTATTTGTTGTGCCTGCCCCGCCTGGCTTATTGACTCACTACTTGTAGCCTGGACTATGCTGTTCTTTGTCCTCCCGGCCTTGCCTTGTGTCCCCTGCTGTGCTGTCACTTGCCTTCTGGCTCCCCCAACCCTTCTGCCTCCTTTTGACGCTGATCGCGTCATCATCATGCCGCAATGGTCAGACCTACTTTCAGCTGCTCACCTCACCACGTGTTTCCGCCGAGGGCCTCTGTGCCGCGCCGGAACCTCTTTCGCGTAGTGATCTGCTCTGCAGCTGCCGCTTCACCAGCCAGCTCTGCCGCCGCTCCTGCTGCAGCCGGTCCCCGCCGCCTCTCCTGTTGTTGTGCTTGGTCCGACGATGAAGAGGAGGGTCGCGCCGCCATCCGGTGAGTGTCTTCTGGCTCCTCTGCCCTATCTCCTCCTCTGGGGGTCCCGCTGCCGCTCTGCTGCTTCCGGGCGGTCACAATCGTCTTCCTCCTCATCCGAACTCCTTTCTTCTTGGGGGTCTGCATACCCGGGCTTAACCTCTCTGGAGGCCTTGCTCTTCTGGGCGGACGACTCTGCCTCTGCGCAGGCCTCACTCTCTCTTCAGCCGCAACCACCTCCTCCTGTCTTCCTGGGGGTTCCTCATCTTGTATGCTGGCCACCACAGCCTGTAGCCACTCCAGCCCATGTGTTGCCACTTGGGACTTGAGCTGTTCCATAAGATTATCTACTAAAGGGGACGCCATACTGCCTGGAGCTTGCTGATCCCACTCTCTATGACCCCTAAGGGCGGGAAAGCCCCCTTATATGTCCTGCTTTACCACTCCCCCTTTTAACCACCCATTAGCTCCCCTTGACATTCAGCCAGGTCAAATGCCCCTAATTCCTAGTCATTCACCCGGGGCTCCAGTATTATTGCTTCATTTTCTTGTCCACATTCTTATAGTTTTGCACTTTCATCACTTTCAGCACAAATTCATAATTTTTAGAATCTGTCCCTGAAACAGTAAACAGTGACCCGGGGCGGAAATATTAACCTGCGGGCGTTCCCTGCAGACCTTTGAAATCTGCTTCTTTTTAATTAGAGTTTAAAGGTTAGCCATGTTTACAAGACGCTCACAATGTACAAGCCATGTAAGGGACATATAAAAAAGTATATAAGGGTCATTTTTTGACCATCAGGTAAGCTAATTAGCAAATCATATAACTAATGAGCATGCTGTCTATCTCAGTATTTATTTTATTCAGAAATAAATGTCTGGTAGAATTTATCAATACTCTAAAAAATATATATTAGTACGTGGTCCATGAAAACAAATTAAAATTAATATTTCTGTTTCAAAGTATCATTGAAGAAATTAAAGGTTTATGGAAGGTTCCTACTATTAGGTATATAATATGCCTGTGTATCTATTTACTTTTATGTACTTTATTTTATTAAGAAGTGTTTATAAAAATCATACAAATAGTCCCTGTATGGGTCTGCAGTGCAGTGTCCTATCCTATCAGGGACCATATCTCAGCAGCACATTGCAGAATGTTGCTTAAAAAAAGTAAATACACAGGTAAATGATATACCTGGTAACATCCAGGAACATTCCATATCCCTGTATGAAGAAGACATCAAGGTGGCTACGGAACTAGAATATAGGCTCTTTTTGACATCATGCAGTGTATTCAGCTGGCTGAGATCCACCCATTCGGACTTTGCCTGTTCTATTACAAGATTGGTGCTAGTGTCGAGACTGACCGCACGTTCAATATTTCCATTCCTCCCAGGTTTCAATTACTTTTACATAAAGTAATATATGTATATGTATGTATGCATGTATGTCTATATATAACTCAGACAAAATACATTTGATTAAATTGAATAAAATAAATATTAATCTTTACCTATTACCATATACTCTTATGAAAACACTAGACTTGATAATGTAAAAAGTATATATATATATATATATATATATATATATATATATATATATATATATATATATAAAGATTATTGCAATATATAGTGATAACTTTTTTATTGGACAAACTTATTCATAATATAGCAACGAGCTTTCAAAAGATAAACCTCTCTTTATCAAGTCAGAAAGTAATACTTATTATGAATAAGTTTGACCAATAATAAAGGCATTACTATATACTGCAATACTCTGATTATTAAACATATATATATATATATATATATATATATTACAGTTGTGAGGCATTTTTTTGTAGAACGTAACAGCAAATAAGCATTTAAATGTAATAGTTGTATACTGTACATGTCAAACAAATCTAATTAGTTTCTATGAGGTTAGTAGGAACTTGGATCAAGGCAACTCAGTGGATGTAGTCTTTTTGGATTTTACAGGAATACAGGAATTGCAGTAAATATCTGCTCATGGATCGAGAGCTGGCTAAAAGAGAGGAAGCAAAGGGTTGTGGTAAATGGAACATACTCCAATTATACAAATGTGGTAAGTGGGGTTCTCTTTGTTTTAACATATTTATTAATGACTTAGAGGTAGGATTGGAGTGTGGTGTGTCAATTTTTGCTGATGACACTAAGTTGTGCAAGGTAATTCAATCAGAAAATGACGTACTTTCTCTCCAAAAGGATTTCCATAAATTAGAGAAATGGGCGACTAAGTGGCAGATGAGATTTAATACGAATAAATGTAAAGGTTTCCATCTGAGAAGGAAAAAAAGTAATGCAAGGTATAATCTGAATGAAGCAAATCTAGGTGTATCAGATATTGAAAGGGATTTTGGAGTACTCGTAGATAACCACCTAGTTAACAGCGCTCAATGCCATGCAGCAGCTGCAAAGGCAAATAAAATATTAGCATGTATTAAGAAGGGTATAGAAGCCAGGGAAGCAAATATAATTCTGCCACTATACAAATCTCTAGTACGCCGACATTTGGAATATGGAGTACAATTTTGGGCACCACTTCATAAAAAGGACATTTTAGAGCTGGAAAAGGTACAGAGAAGGGCAACAAAACTAATAAGGGGAATGGAGGGGCTAAGTTATGAAGAAAGACTAACCAAATGAAGCTTATTTTCTCTAGAAATAAGGCATCTAAGAGGGGATATGATTACCTTATATAAATATATCCAGGGTCAGTATAAAGATTTGTCAGGGGAGCTTTTTGTGCCAATAGGTTTTCAACTGACAAGAGGACATCCCTTGAGGTTAGAAGTAGATTCCACCTTAAAGAAAGAAAAGGGTTCTTCACAGTAAGGGTGGTTAATCTGTGGAATTCTCTGCCAGACGAGGTGGTGACAGCGCATTCGATAGATAACTTTAAAAGGGGACTAGATTTATTTCTAATTAAAAAGGGAATTCAGGGTTATCATGGATAATTAGAGAGACAGTATTGATCCAGGGGGAAATCTGGTCGCCTGTGGCTGGGATCAGGAAGGAATTTATTTATTTATTTTTTAGTTTCCCTTTGAGACGATTAGCTAAGTCTCACTTGCTTTTTTTTTCTGTTTACCTTCCTCTGGATTAATTAATAATTAAAAAAAATAATTATTAAATAATTGATTAATAATTAATTAACAAGTACTTAATTAATAGTTAATCCGCATATCGCAGATCAGAGGAGATCTTAAAAGGTTGAACTTGATGGACTGAAAGTCTTTTTTCAACCTTAAATACTAAGGGCCTCATTCTATTAGCGGCCGTAAATCGGCCGTAAGGCTGCGATTGCTTGCGAGGGTTCAGTTAACTCGCGATTCTATTATACGGCCCCGCAAGGATCTCCTTTTACGGCCGGCCGCATATCTTGGAACCGGCCGTAAACTGTGAAATATAAAAACTCAAAAATAAATTCAAGCCTGCACTGTACAGCTCTGTAAATGCTAGGGATCATATTGGGGGACATGAGGAATAAAAGGAACCCACTCTCAAGCTTGCACATCTGCCCAAACCCGAGTTCAAATTAACTGTTTATTTTCCGGCTGCGGCGGGGGTGTGTCTGAGGTGCTCCAAGCACTCTGGACTTTTTACATGTATATTTTACGGATATTAAAAATGAAATATTTAACGGATTTGAGTATAGGATAATTATGTGCTATTTTTTCTAACACCTAAAATCCCTTTATAGTCTTCTCAAAGTGCAGGATGGCTTTATTTGAGCTATTTTATGTGCTTAATTGGTGCTAGCGAGACCTCTTTCCTGCAAGTAACTGCGGCTCGCTTTTAGCCTTGCAGAGAGGTTTCCCGGAGCAATTGAATTGCAAATCTCTTGCGGCCGTTTTAGATCAAAGGCTTTCCTCCGGCGCGATCGGCCGCAAGAGATAGCAAGGCACCGGCCGCAAGCCTGCCGGAATCCCCGGCCGTAAGGGAATAGAATAGCAGAATAGCTTGCGGCCGGTCCTTGCGGCCCCGCAACGGCTGCGGCCGATAATAGAATGAGGCCCTATGTAACTACGTAACTATGTAACCCCTCCAAGCTACATCAAACTCAGGTTCATTTTATTCAATTACTTCATATTTCCATCTATGCCTCTGCCATGCCCTTCTTCATGTGGCTTCAATCTTTCCCAGCATCAGAGTCTTCTCTAGTGAAGCCTGTCTTCTCATGATGTGGCCAAAATATTTGAGCTTCAACCTCATGATCAAACCTTCCAGTGAACAGTTTGGCATCATTCCTGTAGTATAGATTGATTGGATCTTCTTGCTGTCCAAGGGACTCTAAGCAGTTTTCTCCAACACCACAATTCAAAGGCGTCACTTTTACTGTGCTCAGCCTTCTTTATGGTCCAGCTCTCACATCAGTATGTTACTACTGGGAATACCATAGATATTACTAGCAGACCTTTGTTGATGGTGTACAGTAGCCCTTTAATAAATATGTTTCTAATGCTTTTTTGTAAGCAGAACCAATAGAAAACATAGGAAGTGAATCTATGAATTTATTATTACTTTAAGTACAAATATACTCCACACTATTCCTATTGCCAACAAACTCATGCAAATTTCAAGATTAAAATATATATATAAATATATAAACCAAGGAAGTTTCAATATCTTTAGTTTGAATAAATTGAAAGTCTACCTCACATTGCTATTGATCCACATTCCACACCAATGTAAGGATTCATATCTCGAATACCTAGCAAATAACTTGTTTTCCCACACAGAATGTGCCCTTTGGCTGGTCCCATTTGGACTTTGGAAGCTGAACCTTGAGAGCACGTGAATTTACTCACTGATGTTTTTAGTTCTAAATGTTCTGACATATTGTTTTTTTGTAAATGACCCATGTACTGCAGGGAACAAAGGGTGTCATAAACACAAGTATGTACATATACAGAGAATTCCTAGATAGAGCAAACTTTATCTCATAACTAGTTGGGGGAGGATCTGAAGACTAGTAGTACAGTGTCCTATAGATTAGATATATTAGGCATTATGGCCTTTATATAAATGTTTTAACTAGGTTACTTGTACTCAGTATCATTAGATAGACTGCGAAAAATCATGTGGAAAAATAATAGTGAATTAATGGAGTTATGATCACTTGAAGTTGGGCTACTTTAGTGTTGACTATGCCTGAATAAGTAGTGAGCTCTGTACCACCTGACACGTAATGAATATTAATTAGAATCAGGTGTAGAAGCTTTTAATCAGGCAGCTGTAAGTGATTTGTAACTAGTTGTAACTATTCAAGTAGTTTAAGTAACAACAGAGCCAAAGGCACAGAACTAATATTGCTGTCTGTCCCGGAAAAGGTCTTGGGTTCAATATCTGATAAAGACATGCTTTTTCTTTGCTGTTTAAAAATGAGAAATATATCCTTGAGGTTATTTAATAAAACTCATGTCAATGTGAGGTAACTGTGTGTATTTTTGTTTATTTTAAAAACAATTATTTGAATAATTATGTGAACTAATTATTTAAAAATTATATATAATTTTAAATAACTACCGTATATACTCGAGTATAAGGCGAGTTTTTCAGCCCTTTTTTTAAGGCTAAAAAGGGCCCCCTTGGTTTATAGTCGAGTCACTCTCCCTTCCCGTGTCTCTCTAACCCCCCTTGTCTCTCTAACCCCCTGTGTCTCTCTACCCCCCATGTCTCTCTACCCCCCCCGTGTCTCACTAACCCCCCGTGTCTCTTTCCTTCCCCTCCTCATTCTAAATTCCCCTCATTCTAACCCCCCTCCTCATTCTACCTCTCTAAATACCCCCCTCTCCCTTTCCCCTCACTTACCTGCATCTGAAGCTTATGCTCCGGCCTCCGCTCCTTCCTGCGTCTTGACGTGGCGCGCATGTGACGTCACGGCATTAGCATATACCGGGTGCCGGCACCCGGTATATGCTAATGACGTCACATGCGCGCCACGTCATTAGCATATACCGGGTGCCGGCACCCGGTATATGCTAATGACGTTACGTCACATGCGCGCCACGTCAAGACGCCGGAAGAAGCGGAGGCCGGAGCAGAAGCTTCAGATGCAGGTAAGTGAGGGGAAAGGGAGGGGGGGTATTTAGAGGGGTAGAATGAGGAGGGGGGTTTAGAATGAGGAGGGGGCTTGAGGATGATGAGGGAGGATGAGGAGGGAGGTTGAGGTTGAGGAGGGGGGTTGAGGTTGAGGAGGGAGGTTGAGGAGGGGGTTAAGGATGGGGGGTTGAGGTTGAGGAGGGAGGTTGAGGAGGGGGTTGAGGTTGAGGAGGGGATTGAGGAGGGAGGTTGAGGAGGGAGGTTGAGGTTGAGGAGGGAGGTTGAGGATGAGGAGGGAGGATGAGAAGGGGGTTGAGGACTGGGGGGTTGAGTTTGAGGAGGGGGTTGAGGATGAGGAGGGAGGTTGAGGAGGGGGTTGAGGATGGGGGGTTGAGGTTAAGGAGGGAGGTTGAGGAGGGGGTTGTGGATGGGGGGTAGAGGTTGAGGAAGGGGGTTGAGGAGGGAGGTTGAGGAGGGAGGTTGAGGATGAGGAGGGAGGTTGAGGAGGGTGGTTTAGGAGGGAGGTTGAGGATGAGGAGGGAGGTTGAGGATGGGGGGTTGAGGTTGAGGAGGGAGGTTGAGGAGGGGGTTGAGGATGAGGAGGGGGTTGAGGATGAGGAGGGAGGTTGAGGATGAGGAGGGGGTTGAGGATGAGGAGGGGGGTTGAGGTTGAGGAGGGGGTTGAGGGGGATTGAGGATGGGGGGTTGAGGATGAGGATGGGGGTTGAGGAGGGAGGTTGAGGAAGGGGTTGAGGAGGGGGTTGAGGATGAGGAGGGAGGATGAGGAGGGAGGTTGAGGATGAGGAGTGGGGTTGAGGAAGGAGGTTGAGGATGAGGAGTGGGGTAGAGGAGGGAGGTTGAGAATGAGAAGGGGGGAAGAGACACAGGGAAGGGAGAGGGGGAAGAGACACAGGGAAGGGATAGGGGGGAAGAGACACAGGGAAGGGAGAGGGGAGCAGAGACACGGGAGAGAGAGGGGGACACAAGAGGGGGACACAGAGGGCATAAGTGGGACACAGGGGGCAGCACATTTCCCACCCTCGGCTTATACTCGAGTCACTCATTTTACCCAGTATTTTGTGGTAAAATAGGTGCCTCGGCTTATATTCGGGTCGGCTTATACTCGAGTATATACGGTAATTCAAATAATTATTAAACATACACTGAATTTACTTCAAATAATTAAATTAGTTTAAGTTTAATCTTTACTTTTTAAAGGAGAGTGTATGTTTTAATGGTTTCATAAAATGTTCTCATTAGTAAGTCATTGCTCCATTAATGCCTTCCACCTGTCTTTTTTTAATTCACTAATGTATTTTTAACATACATATGGTATATATTAATGCATAAATAAGTTAAACAAAAAAAAACAAACAAGTGGAATGCAGGGGAATCAAATCTATGACTATTCAATGGAATAAATATTTAAAAATGAATTACTTACCACTGCACCACCACACTCTGCTATCAAATATTGTGTCAATCCATAATAGAATGTGGAGTTTTATCATTTATGCAGATTCTTGTGGGACGGCTTCAAGGGCTAAACTAAATGACAAAATCTCTTGGTCAATTTTAAAAATGTTAACACATTTTCCACATGATTTTCCACCCTCTAATTGATGATGCAGACATTTGTGGTCCTTTAATTCATTTTATCCTCCTCAGTGGATATATAACGCTTTACCTACATCTAAGAAGCCCCAGAGTAATAGATATTCATCTTCTGGTACTTCCTCTTCTCATCCTGTTTTTCCTCATGAGTGGTGCCATCTCTGAGACCTAAAGTCTTGCTCATAATTGCAGGTTTTTACACTACCAGTGTATAAATGTGCTCAGACACACAGCATGTCACTCTCAGATTCTTATGCAGCTTGAGACAGTGGCATGGTGAAGGCTCTATCATGTAGAAGTAGTTTTATGTCACAGGTCTGCAAGATGTAAGCTGTCATGTAGAAGAACAGGCAAAAAGATGGGACGTTCCAGGAAATGAGAAACTGTTAATATGGGGGCTTCTTAAAAGTAAGGAATGTGTCAGTTTTATATGGCATTTATATTGAGGAGGATACGTTAATTAAGCCACCTAGATTTAAAAAAATCTGCCAGGGAAAGGGTTAATGCAGAGTTGCATTTAATATCTAGTATTCATTGCTAAAACCTCATTTTGGACAGCAATAATACTGGCACTAGCATAATTTGCAATTCAGATTTCACTGGAATGTACGTGCCTTGTTGTTTGAAAGGGTATAGAAGAAAACACAATAACCAGAGCACAGAAGGCTTCTTTATTTTAGGGAAGTGGCAGTCAGACATCCAGCTTGATTTCCCTAAACAAAACTTATATAAAAAGCTATGAATAAAATAATTGTGAGCTATGTTTTACAATATAATTTGGATTTAAGATGAAATCTAGAAAAAAAGTTTAAGGGACACAATTTAATATATTTTCTCTCAAACTTTTAAAAGAGCATTTTTTTTAAACATTGCAAAGTTTTAATGAAAAGTGAGTGGTCTATGGTTTAAGAAATGTACTGTTGAGTTTGCTTATCTTTGGTTACTCATCTGTAAAATTATACAAGGTCTTTTAGCTGTAGATCTCTGGTAATGTCTGGCTGGCAGGGGTTTAATCTCTCCCCCTGGTACTTGATCTAGTGGCTGAGTAGGCACAAAGCCAGGGGTCTAGGAGAAGAATGCCACCTGCTCCCTCAATTGTACAGGACACAATGTCTTTTGGTTAGTGGGGGTCCCCTATTTTTGCTACAACCCTCAGATTATGTGTTATGGGCAGCATGTCCATGTGCACCCCCAAAGCACTTATGTCAAGGGGATGATCTGTGAGAGAGGTCTCCCAATGGCACAAAGGGTCTGGGAGGATGGCGGAGTGGGCTCCCAGGTTGAAACACGTAATATTTTTATTTTGACACAGACCTGGCACTCTTCACTGATTTTGATTTTGATTTTTGATTTGGGCATCTTGTTTTTTTGTACTCCCAAATCTGAATGAACGTAGAGGCAGCATAGGCCACCTCTCGGGACAGACGTTTCTGGCTCAAATAAGAGATAGTAAGTATGCAGTCAGCCCTAGCATCAAGCTGGATGAGTATGGCCCCAAGCCGTGGGTAGAGGCATCAGTGTGAACCCTTTATCAGGGGTGTAATTTTAACAGGAGCCTGGGAGGCCTTCATGTTTCCAAAGTATAATGCATCTCTATGAAGAGCTTCCTTCCAGACACTCTCTAACTCCTAAAACAATCTTCCTGGCTCCTAAGTGTTAGATATATTTGCCCACCCTTGACCTTTCTGTTGTTATAATCATTGAAAATGGAAATGTCCAGTTATGTTTAATCATATTTGTATCCCCCTTTTCTCCACATTATTTTATTTTTGATCACTTGAGTTCTACTGTTTATACCCTTAACATCTTTCATACATTTTTCCATTCATTTTTGCATTTAGAATTATTCATTATCACGAGAACTTAGGAGGGGGCAGAAAAAAGTTGGGAGTTGGGAGAGGGTAGAAGAAAAAAAGTAGTGGAAAAAACATTGAGGGGCAGAGTGAGAAGAGCATGGCGGAGAAATAATGGAGTGATGGATAGATAAAACAAGGTCATACTCACATTTCTTACTTTCTACGTATATTGTTTTGGGTGGGAGAACCCAAATTGATTGCATTGGGGACCCTCCATTCCCAATTCTGCCACTGCGCAGAGCGGGATTTCCTTTAAGTTTCAATGTTTAATCAAGTTTTTATTTTTATTTTCATACAAAAAACAACTTTTGTATTACAGTCACAGTCAGGCAATGGATGCTCCGGCACCTCCTTTAGTCCAGACAAAATTATGAACCTGAACTTGAAATTGAAAATGAATACAGTGTTATATAAATTATATATATTAGGCAAGTGATACAGTATGGCCTTTATATATAAATGTTTTAACTGGGTTACTTAATCACCACAAAAGTTCCCCTATGTGCTAAGCATTATTAAATAGACGAGAGACTTGCCCGTCAAAAAATTACGGCAATAAAATTGTAAGTCAGGTAATGCTGTTTGCCACACAATGTAAGGCTTTTTGTCCTCTGAGTACCTTCGGCGCTCATTGTGAGCCTCTACCCTGATTTACTTTTGGTCGTCTGAGCACCTTAGGGGCTCATTGCAAACCCCGCGCTGAGCGCCTTTGGTGCTCATTGTGAGCCTCTCCCCTTGTGTACTTTTTTTCCTCTGAGCCCCCTGGGCGTTCATTGTGAGCTCCGCGCTGAGCTCCTTTGGCAAATAGAGTCTCTCCTCTGCTCTGATTTTTTTTTATATAAATATATTTTTTTATTATAATTATTTAAATAATTAATTAAATACTAAATTAATATACTTTACCTATTTGTAATGAATATATCCAGGAATCAATATTCTGAAGAGCTAACAATCGCTGTTGTTTTTCCTGCAGCATACAATGTACATTTGCACTGTTGCTGAACTGAGGAGAAAGTTTCAGCAATGTGGCAAGTGTGCAGTGTAAATAGGCTGCGTGTGCGAGGGGACACCGTTGGTTTAGTTGTGTAATGAATTATTTTAGATTGGTAATGTTATTAGTTTAAAGTTAGTGTTTTTTAAAAATGCGGCTATTGTGTATGTGCTACGTGGCTCTCGAGCATTTTCTGTCCTTCCTAATAGTGTATTTTGTGCCTTGTACGTTCCTGGGTAAAAGCCGTATGTGCCTAGCGGTGTTTTGCGTGTCGGCGATTTTCTAGTGGCAAAACTCTGGAAATTCAAATGAATTTGCGTGCAACTTCACTCCCAGATGTCCTGGCTGTCCTCCTGTGCTGTGTGTGATGTTGTTTGGTATTTTTTTTTATATGTGTTGTGTTATTCGTGTTTTTGTATGTGCGCCATTAAGTTCGTATTTTTTAAGGGTCGTATTTTATTTTCTCTAAGTGGCGGTTTCCTTTTCAAAGTGTTAGGTATTTTTTTATGGCGATTTTTGCAAAACGGTCTCGCACTTTGAATTGTGTATTTGAGTTTTCTGTTGTACTGTAGTCCCACGGGTCGTAGGTATGATACTTAATGCCGGTGGGGTCGTAGGGATGAGTGCCATCAGCGAGTTCCTTACAAAAGGAGTGCGGGGTCGTAGGGATGAGCGCCTACGGCGCTCATCTCCACCAGCGCATGGAACGCTTTTGACGCTCCTTGCCTGGCCGCATCTGCGGTCCTCGCTTTGCGAGCCCGCAGTTTTACTGTTGCGTTACCAACTTTTTTTGGCAAGCCCGCACTGCTGATAACTATATATGTGATGGTAAAAAAAGCAAATGAAAAAAGTTTTAATTTTTAAAATTAAGGGTGAATTAATGGAGTTATGATCCCTTGAAGTCGGGCTATTTCAATGTGTTGACTCTGCCTAAATGAGTAAGGAACTCTGTACCACATGACACATAGTGGCTATTAATTAGAATCAGGTGTAGAAGCTTTGAATCAGGCAGTGGTAAGTGATTTGTAACTAGTTGTAACTACTCTAACAGCTTAAATAACAAGAACAAGTACAGTACCTGGCACAGCAGAGTATTAATAAACGTGTATCATTTATGCTAATGTACAAGAACATGCATTTCATTTAATTATTTAATTTAAATGTAATATTTCTTTAAATAACGGTTCTATCAGCCGATGGTGATTTAGAGGCATACATGAAGTGTATAATTAGTGGGTTAGAGTGTGTTAATGAAGTGATCACTTATGTGTAAGAAATTAATATATAATTTCCATTAATCATAAGTTCTTTTGGACAGGTCAATAAACAAAAGCAGACAAATTAGGCATAATTAAAAGATATATTTTACATAAATCAAGAAACGGTTAGACAATGGGTTTAGACAAAACAGATAACAGACAAACCGTATTAAGACACTATTTACAAATATACTACTTATATGAATTCTACATTATGTAATATAAAGATACAGGGCCATGTTAAATTCCAAGCCCGCAACTTGATCGCTGTAGACCACCAGTGAGTTGCGGGCTCCCGTTCATCTCCGATTACGATGCTATTCAATTCCTCAAGGACGCAAGCTACTGTGCCAAAGCCGAAACCATAAACCATGCACTGGTTCGGAGCAGTTCAGGGCGGGAACATGATTAATCAAGCAAGCTCGTAACCTCCCATTTGAAATCAGCCAATAGAAAAGGAGACTGTCATGATTACGGCAGTAAAACATGGAGGTTACCTGTCAATCAATTAGGTTTGGGGGTCCGATATGCGATCAGACTCGCAAACCTGAATAATACAGAATTATGAAAATGAAGGCCAGTACTGTTGTAGTCCATACGGGTGGCCTGATATGTGTTAACTCATTGACACCCGAGATTGGTTTAGCCCTGAAATTAAACATATAAATAAAATGTAAAAAGATTTGCGGGCTTGAGACTGTTGTGCAATTAATTCTAATGTCTATCATGGCTTTCCCCCTTTTTTAAGGTGCAGTATTGATTTTTTATTTGTATTTACAGTGCTATGAATAGGCATTTAACCCCTTGCAAGTCCTCTCTAGCACTCGTAGGATTTTCTCCTTCATTTGCCGTTTATGGGTGTGAAAACATTTGCGGGCTTGGGGAAGTTAAGCAATTAAATAGCGATTTACGATTTTCGCCTTGTGGCTGTGTGAGATCAAAGGCTTCTGGAGGCTGTAAGTTACGAGTTTAACCATCGCAGAGTTTTCAAGGCCGTAACTTGGAAGCCACTTGGAGCATGAAAAAAAACGCCAATTAAATAGCAAAGTAGCTTGCAACCTCACTTACGGGCTCACGGATCTCCCGAAACCTCAATTGAATGGGGGCCCGCAGTATACTGCCCCCTATGGTCAGCTTTTAAAGGTAACTCTTCATCTCTGGTCAGGATTGCTCTGCTCAGCTGGGCTCATCTGGCATTCTCCTGGCACTCTGGACTTGTGTGTGTCTGTGTCCTTCAGTCCATCAGTCTCTGTGCCCCTCTCCGTCCTGTGCCCATGCCTGTCAGTCTCTGTGCCCTCTCCGTCCTGTGCCATCTCTTCCATAGATTCTTGGCTTTTTATATCAGTTTTTGTCCTATGTCCCACCCTCTCTATGCGTCATACATGGTAATAGGTTGGATTTCGAGTTTCACCAGTTGTCAGCTGTCTAAAAATGTACTGCGACTGCGACCCTTGCAAAATTTACGTTCAAAACAACCACACAACAACCGCGACCACGCAAACAACACGACACACCAACTACGACCCTCACAAACTTTACCTCGCAAAGCAAACAACATACGAGACACGTTACCACACATTACGACCTCGCAACAATCGGACGCAACTCGCGAACATTACAAAATTCAAAACACAATCAATACACACACCACATACATAAAAAGCTTACCTACAGCAAGAGGAAGCATCCACGACCTCAAAAAAAACAACTTACAGCTTCATTTAACTAAAAATAAAAGAGTTTGAACACTAAAAAAATTGCTAAGTGAGAGAAAAAATGGCCGCCAAACAAAACGAAAGCGAGGCAACAACCGCAAACAACATATGAAACACGTTACCACACATTACGACCTCGCAAAAATCGTCCGCAACCCGCGAACATGAAAACATTAAAAACGCAATAAATACATAAAAAGCAACACATACATGAAAAGCTTACCTACAGCAAGAAGGAGCATCCAGGACCTCAAAAAAACAACTAACACCTTCATTTAACTCAAAATAAAAGAGTTTAGACACTAAAAAAGTCGCTAAGCGAGAGAAAAAATGGCCGCCGAACAAAACGAAAACGAGGCTACAGCATTCTAAACACGCAAAACACCACAACAAACTTGCAAAACACCACAAAAGACCTACAGATATTCCGCTAAGACGCATACCACACGTTACCCGCCATTTTATGACAATTCGAAAGTACACAACTACGCTAACGGTTTCGTCTCTCGCACGCACAGTATTACACTGCACACATTCAGCACGCTTACACAGCAGCTCCACACCACTAATGCTGCAGCAACATCAAAACAGATTGCCAGCTCTTCAACACAATGCTTCAAAATAGGTAAAGTATATTCATTTATTAATGTATTATATATTTCATTATTACACACCAAACAGCATTAGCTACCTTACAATTTCATTGCCGTCATTTTTTGACGGGCAATTCGCTAGTATTAAATATAAATTAATATTTATTTGTAGGTAGTAATACCAAAAATACATTGAAGTCATGTTAAAAATTGCCTGTATATAAGCCACAATTCACAAATGCTTCTGCAAAACGGTATATTCGGCACGGCTTTGGAACCAGCCGGAAAATCTGTGGTGTACCTACTCTCTTTTAAACATATAATAGAAACATGTTATGTTCCAGGTCCTTTTAAATACATTATTTACATGGTAGGAGTTCAATGACCTTTTAATAAGTGGATGGCTGAAGCGGTATAGCAAAGTGCAACATATGAACACTTTCAGTTGTACAGAGCTAAGACGGCTTAGCGATGGATTTGTCAGTTAAATTAGATTTAGCAACAACTGAACATAATAAGGTTTTGTTGAAAGATTAAATCTTAGATCTTACGCTGAAATAAAAGTGAAATGTTCATTAACCAATTATCAACACAGATGACCATGGACATATATTTTCTGTGTTGCATAAAAAAGCACAAATGTCCCAGCCTTAAATAAACTAACCTTTTGCGAGTTAAATTTTGGAATGAAGCTACTTTGGAGGCTTGTCCACACGTCGGAGCTCATTGGCTGCCAGGGATATGCCCCCAAACTATGCACCGACTTGTAGATTCTACTGATTTTATATAATATTTAAGGACATAAAAAAGGTTCCAGGTTTGGTATACCTAAAAAACATATTTAGAACAAGTATTTTTGCTTTAAAAATATATTTACACAGTGTAATGGTGGTGGAGTGATTCCTGGAAAAGCTCACCCGTGATCACTTACTAAACCAAAGTTTCTTGAGCATAATAAGTAAAATTATTCAGGGTTTGATAGAATGTGAGCAGACATGACCTAATGAGGTTTTAACCCTATGTGTACATGTAATATGTAATGGTAAGTCCAAGCCCATGTTTACATGAGGCACCAAAGGCATCAGGAATGTTCTACTTGTCTTCACTGGTTCTCTAGTAGTGGTAAGGACCACTCGCCCGCCCATGACAGTTATTGACTCTTCTCCCACAATTATCCTTTAACTTCTTCCATAAAAATAGCTATGAATTTACAATACACTACTTTCTAAAATGAAGATATTTGAGAAAGTCTGAGTTCTGAATAAGTACCTGATAACACCTTTCCCAATAAGCCATTGATATTATAGCCTATTATCAGCTAAACATACCACATTGTCACTATAATGATTTTTCCATCATTGTTGTTGTTTAGTCATTTAGTTGTGTCCAACTCTGACTTACCCACGCAAGGTACATCTGCTCCTCTGAGATCAATCAAGCTCATGTTCATAGCTTCAATGACCTCATCTATCCATCTCCATCTCTGCCTCTACTATCCACTTATTCTCGTGCCTCCAATCTTTCCCATCAGAGTATTTTCTAAGGAATCTTCTCATGATATGGACAAAATCAAACCTTCCAATGACCAGTGATTGGATCTTCTTGCTGTCCAAGGGACTCTAAGCAATTTTTACCAAAAAAAAAATTCAAAGGTGTCAATTCTCCAGCGCTCAGACTTCTTTATGGTCCAGCTCTCGCATATCGGACCCCCAAACCTGGTCAGTTATTACTGGGAATACCATAGTTCTAACTATGTAGACGTTGGTTGATAGTGATATCTTTACTTTTGAATAGATTATTAAGGCTTGCCATAGCTTTCCTCTGAAGAAGCAAATGCCTTTTAAATGCCTTGGCTAAAGTCACCATCTTAAGAGACCTCGGAGCCCAGAAAATAAAATCTGTCACTGCCTCCACTTCCATCATAATATATTCCATAAAGCTAAGCCTGCTTTACAGCATGAAGGTATCTGGGATCACTGGTCTTAGAAAATTTGGAAGCTAAAGAGCATCATTCAGGATAAATATCCATATTGTCTTATGCTATATTTGTTTCCATATAAGCCACTTCAATTTTGGCCTCGATTACATGGCTCTCAGTAAAATTTTACATATGAAAACCATAAAAAAAATAGTGTAGTTATTACATGCTGCATGTAAAAAGCTCTAATGTGTATGCCTTTATGAGTGATTGCTCCTTGCTTTACATGCAAATTAGTCTAAAGTGCTATTTTAATACATAATTTCTGACTGGCTGAAATAGATGTCAATCAGATTTAAGCAAATCATTGTGAAAGAATTACAATTCTTACACACTGGTTATTGTTAACCAATCAGAGAATATTACTGCACCCAATTCGGCTTGATTCAAAGACATGTAGAATTGAGTATTCGTATGATATTGTCTTTCTCTTATTGGAAAGTAGATCAGCCAATCAGAGAAAGGCAGTGTTATGACTCCATAGGGATAGGGCCTTTGGGGTTTATAGGGAGTCTCATTGGTGACAGGGAACAAGGGGATCCTTTGGAACCTCCATGGAGGGAACCAATAATAAGGCTTAGATTGGTCATGGAGGATGTTTGGGATTGGGGGATCACCCTAGCCCGTATGGGCTGTTAGAAGCTTGGGAGGGTGTTAAAATAGGCGATATTTATTGGGGGTAGGGTCTCCACTTTCAAAAAAACAATGAGATGGGAAAAAGTGGGGTTTAGAGTCTTATGAAACTTAAATCATCTACATTTATATAATATCATTGGCATAATAAGCATTTATACAGATTGTTCTCCCATACTGCAAGATCTCCAGATTTCTCCAGCTCTTCAATTTTAAATTGATTGAGTGGAATAGTGAAAGAAACTTAGCCTTCATTAATGTATCCATTTTGATGGAATATTAAAAATAAAGGAGTGAAGTCTCTATAATCCATTGGAATGGAACTTTTTATCTTTTAAACAACCTTCCTACACTACAACTGAAGTTACTGTGAAATACAGCTTATAACATGACACAGAGCTGTGTTCCATTAATAACCTAAGCAACTGATCTAGTTCTGTCAAGAGAAAAAAAAGGCTAATAATCACATTTTAGCATATAATGTGTTTTTAATATTATACCACCAATACTGACTGTGACAATCTAGGGGCAGGGACTATTACTGCCCAGGGCCTCCTGCTATAGACTACAGGTTAACTACCCACAAGGACCATTTGGGTTCTTGGCACCAGCACCATGATATCTGGCTTCTGTATTAGTCAGTGTCCTTCCATCAGGAATCAGCACTTCCAGGAGTCTCAAAACCTTCCTGTGGTAGTGACCAGGACAAGTTACTTGCAGGGTGGGATAGAATCAGTATCACAGCCACCAAGAGCAAATAAGAGACCATATTGTTTCTATATGTCTCAGCAGTGAAATTATTTATTTTTGGAAAGCCAACAATATTTATAGGGTTTAGATACAGATGGGATATATACAACAAAACAATGACAGGGAGTGGCAGCCAAACAAAGGAGATTGACTCCACATGGGGTTTAATAGCCTGCCATTATTTATAATGTTGGTATAAGTTGGGATTACCATCAGGGTCTAGGACAGAGTTTATTCAATCAAATTTTCAATTTCTAAATAAATAATACATTTTACTTAAATATATCACATAGTTCTTTTTAAAACACTTTTAAATGCCCTAAACCTCAACATCATTTAACTTATGGTGGGCAAAAAAAGTGATAGAGGGCCTCCACTTTTCAGAGTACAGTAAATAAATAGTACTTTGTGTTCACCTTTAGACATCTAAAAATATGTTAGAAAAATATATTTCCACTTCAGAATTCCAAGAAATATAGTTATTGCACTGCACTCTTGCAATCTGGATGGGGACATACAAATAACCCCACAATGCATAATCCTAAACCCAAATATAAATGAATCTTGAGTTCTTTCTATTCACTTGTACTTAAAAATATCCTTTTTGTATGATTAAACTCCACTACTGTACTTGCCATTTGTAAAAAAAAAGGTGTTCACATCAGATTAATGCAATGTCACTTTTTATTTTAACTGTGCTATTAGGCTAAATTTAAATAATACATTAATAAAATGAGTATGTACCAAAGTAATTTATTAATGTCAAATAATTAAAAAACATTTTCAACGAATACAAGCTTTTGCGATCTACACAATGAAATAAAAAGTTACAAGATTGAAATATTTAGAAAATACACTGAAAATAGAATGAATATTTAACTACCAATTCCATATTCTGGCCCTTTTAAACAATTTGTAAAAATAAATTCTCACCCATATACCTGAGTACCAACATTGCATCACCGGGCCTTTTATTTTTCTGTATTTTTGGACATTTACAGCTACGTCAACCTTTAGAAAATCTGCAATTTTCACATGTGAAATCAAGTATTTTAAATATATATTAAATGTTATATTCAGTAGTGCTATTCTAAAATAGTATTTTTTTATAATAACTTTATTATTATTTTTTTTCATATTGCAATTCATCCATCTCAGATAAAATCCCTGTTTTTTCTTATTGCCAGATAAGTGCAAACAATTAATTAGGTTAATGAAGTATTTTGCAGTTTATATAAAACTCAGGTGCTTGTCAGCTGGGACATTGAATTGTGTTTTGTGCTCCTCAAACAGTTTGCAGAGCTCCTCAATATAGAGTTGGTGCATTTGGTCGATTTCCTTGTCTGTTGGAATTGAGTTCTTTGTCACTTTGATTGGTTTTCCAACTGTAAGAAGAAAAGAAGGGGCAATATTTAAAGTTATATTTAATGTAATCTTTATTTATAGAGCACAATAAAACTTCTGTGCGATATTAATGGAACATATATTTATACACTTAAATAAAAGAAGCTGAAATACCAAAGAAGTTATTAGATTATACAGTTTATGCTGGTGCTCTGCTTTATCTTGTGATCTCACTAAAATAATAACATGGAAAACATTCACCTGAATTTGAATCTTAGAATGCCTATAACACAATCAATTCAGAAGCAATTTCAAAAAGGAAAACACTTTTGATATATGATTTTCAACCCTCTTTTTGATGGTGACTTCAGTGACCCTTTAAAGCCACATATCACCACTTTAATTAATATACTCCAATATCTCAGATAGCGTTTTAAAGCATTGTTTTAAGACAAGCAACTATTAATGGACCACTTAAGTGTTCTTATAAATGGGGTTTCTAAAGAATAGTTAGATAGGGTCTCCATCCCCTGAATAATATGTTGTCTCTGGAGTGGGAATCACCTACCTTTCACTTTCCTTCTTTCCTGGCCTACTTTCAAAGCCTCATTAGACAGTTAGTTTTCCATCTTACTTTTCTTTCTTTTGGGGATATTAATTGTTGCCGTTTCCTGGATAATGTCGCAAACTTGAGTCCAAAGTTCTTTAGGCATCCTATCTTCCATGTCTAGTCCCTTAAATCTATTATTTACCTTCTCTGCATATTCCTCGGGGTCTATAAACCACATGAATTAGTTTTTATTATTATTTAATCCGTTCCCTCTAACGGGAAGGGCTTTTTTTTCTGAGGTAACTGCAAGTAGAGGTGTCAGCTATGGAAGATCCAGGAACCAGAGTGGCAACTGCAGGTCACATCAAGCCACTGACAGGTGAACAAGTGGGGTAGACGGGAGAATAATAGCATGGCTGCCGCAGCCTCATTATAAATATACAATAGCTAAGGGTAGGATTCAAATACACTTCCACCGCTAACTTAATACCTATAATTCCATGTATTCAGCGGCAATTTCAAAAAGGAAAATACTTTTCCCCACATGCCCAACAACATTATGATGGTGCAGAACCTTTGATCCCATTTATTTTCACTCCAATAACGTAGGTGTTCACTTCCTAATTAGATGCACTTGCCACACCGTTGTGTATATATTTTATGTTCGTTGGAGATGCTAAGATACTCATATGTCACAGTTGAGGTAAACATACATTGTCTATATCAGTGCTGTCCAATTTATTTAAAAATAACAATTAACAAAAAAGCTAATGTAAATATATAAATTTAGAAAATTATTTATTTTATATGAAATAACTAAGCATTTGAGAATTTATATATAATTAACTATCCCAATTGATTTATTTTATGTTAGATTAGTGATGAGATTCTCCCTGGTAGGCAGCGGGCCACAGAAACTCTGGTCAACCCAAAATCAAGTCGTTTTGTAAAGTTCTTTTTAAACAGGGTAAAAAAAACTGAATATACATTATACTAGCCATTCAAGAAAATAATAAGTTATTTCCCATTGTTTGTGCTGCATTCTTATGCAAAGGTAAGACTTGCAAATACTAACTCACATAAATAAATAAACAAACAAGTTAATTCCCTCCCCTCACCATGATCATATATACGAGTTGGCAAATTACAGCATAAACAATGCTAAATATATATAAGAAACTATTCAATGTGCAGAAAAACGGCTAATACAATGTATAGAGAGTTTTTAATGCTTCTTAATAAGAATAAGTTCTATTGTTAAAGTGAAAGTGTCCCATTAAATATATTTTTATTGGCGGATCTGTACGGAATGGGATCCATTCTTTGGTTACAAATGCAGGTTATATTTGTGTATCTAATTGCACCATCAGTGACTCACTGCCATGTCTCTCTTCACTTGAAGTAATCATTAATGCAATTAGCTGTTACTTTTAATAAAGATCAACAAGCCAGTCAGCAGCTACTATCTCGGAGAGTACTCTAAGGTACACAGTGTACTAAGATCTGTTAGTCCCACAAGGAATTAAATAACCATCTATATGACCTGACAGCTCTGAATATTGTCAGGACTGTTCATTAAGAGTCACTCTGTCCTGGGTTAATAGCATTTCTGATGGCTCTCATCGTTCATTAGCCTCCACGCTAATTGCAGGTAGCCAGGCTACTGTAAACACAATCTCATTAAATCACCTCATCATCTCCTGTTGGCTGGTATTTTTACATTTTCCTACCTTGTGTTCACTGGACTGTGATATTACCCACCGACACACTACATATATACAGCAGTTACTAATATTATTGTGTTATATGGTGTAGTAGACGTAGATTGTAAGCTCTCAGGAGAGGAGGTTCCTTATCTCCTCCTCTACCAGTGTATATGTTGTCTTTACACTGTCTTAAAATATATGTACACACAGTATCTAAAGTCAATTATTCTTGAAATATTCACCATTGTTGGTGGATTATTAGGCTATTGAGCAGCACATAGATAATAATGAGCTGCATTTGTTGTTAGACACAGTGTGCTTGTTTGTGATGACAACAACTATCTATCTTGCCATACAGTTACATTTTCTATCCCACGTGTCTATGAATCTGAGCTACATATTAGCATGCATAGCCATTAATTAGCATAAACAATACAACATATCTGAGAAATGAATTACCGTAGTGAAAATGGCACCATATATATATGGCGGGCAAAAGAGCGAAAGAAGACTCCACAGTACAGTAATACAGTTAATAAATTGCACATTTGTATTCACATTTGAATATCGAAACACGTTAAAAAAAACTTGTTTCCTGCTTAAAATGTACTATTTATTTACCCCACACTGATGAGAGGCAGTAACCTTGAAACAGTGCTGTCTCAGGGTTGGTTTCCTGGCTTGTGCATAATTCATCCTGGGCTTTGCTGTGTAATACAGCAGGCATTTACTTAAAAGGTGCCATGTTTGAAATGTTTTTTGGATTAAAGAGCAAAACGTTTGTGGGGAAAATTGCATGTCCCTGCCCAGGCTCCCAGAGTGCAGTGTATAACTGTATTTCTTGGAACTCTGGGCATGAAACAAGTTTTTGAACTTGTTTTAGACATTCAAATGTGAACACAAATGTACTATTTATTAACTATATATATATATATATATATATATATTGTGATGGTTTGCCCCCAGAGGCCAGTGTGGACGCAGCGCTAGGAAGAGGACTAATCCCTGAGACATTATTATTTACACCAGGAGCTACGGAGTTAAGCTTGAGGTGTAATCAGGCCCAACTGGAAGTTTCTTTAAAAGGCCTCCTGAAGCAACCAGCAAGGGGGTTTCAGGCTGGGTGTGGACCCAGAGAGCTCCAGAGAGCGAGCACCAGAGAGCTCCAGAGAGCGAGCGAGCGAGCACCAGTGAGCTCCAGAGAAAGAGAGCACCAGAGACTGGGAAGCAAGTGTGCCAGAGCAGCAAGTGAAGCTGCCATTTTGGGATCAGGCTGTGTAACTACACCTGATTTAAAGGAGAACATTCCCTGCAAGCAGAAGAGGATCCATTGCAGCTAAGTGACTGGACTTAAAGGTACCACCCCCCCTGTGATACAAAAGGTACTGTTTTTACCTGCAGGCCGATTAGCGGTCCCAGGGCTAGTCAGTGGCGTTCCTGCAAGTAAGTAAGCCTGTTTGAGTAGGTGTTTATTTCATGCTGACCATAAGCTATGTTTATTTATATTATGCCAACCACTTATTAAAGCCTGTGAAAGCATACAAAGGCTCCAGAGTCCTCCATAAAGAGCATAAAAAGTTGGATAAACAGAGCGCTGATCCCGCCAGAAGGGGGCGCTCTGCCACAGTTGGTGTCAGAAGTGGGATGCTAAATTGTCTGTATTAAGAAGACAGCCCACCTTACAAGATGTCCATGGAGGAACTAGTGAAAGCCCTGGTAGATGCCACTACACGCCAGAAAGTGGGCGGAACTTGTCAGCAGGAATGGCAAAAAGTAATTGCAGTGGACGGAGCCCATGCTGCAAAAGAGGGTAAACTAAGAGGTGCTGCTGCATGTTTTGGAGAGGTCACAGAGAAGTGGCGGCGACAAACAGAGGAGGGAATAATCTGCATGAGAGAGGCCACAGAGAAGTGGCAACGACAAGCAGAGGAGAGAATAATCGGCATGAGAGAGGCCACAGCTGCTCAGCAAGAGTTCAATAGAAAGTGGGCCATCCAGTTAACCCAGAATGAGGCTATACTGGAAAAATATAGAAAAGATGCGGCCAGAGTTAGAGCCAATGAACTTCTTTTGGAGCTGACAGAGGATGATGATGTGATCATATACCTCACCATTTTTGAGAGAACAGCCATTAGGGAGGCGTGGCACAAACGGTACTGGGTCAGCCTCATTGCCCCGTATTTGACTGGCGAAGCTCAGAAAGCTTATCTGAGCTTGAATGAAGAAAAGATAGAAAATTATGATGACCTCAAAGCTGAGATCCTTGCCAGAGTTGGAGTTACCCGGGATGTCAGAGCACAGAGAATCAGTACCCAGAATGAACAGAAGGCGTACTTTACAGCCAGCATAAAGGCGCTGGGGGTGCAACAAGCTAGCCGGAGAAGTGCTCCTATACTTCAACCATACGAGAAAGGTTCGACTGGCATGACAAGGAGAGATTTCCATACAAATATTATGGACACCCCATTGGAGCTTGGCGTTGAGAAGTCATTTGGTGATATTGTCAAAGATAGACAAGCAAGGAACTGGCGGGCTGACAGAGGAGCCGCCACAGAGACGGCAGGAGCCGCCACAGAGACGGCAGGAGCCGCCACAGAGACGGCAGGAGCCGCTGATGAGAATGCAGAGTGCACAAAAGAAACTGCAGAGACAGTAACAGATATTGCTGAAAATGCAAAAGAGCCTGCTAGTGCAGACAGAATGGCCTTAGAGGAGGAGAAACAGCATTCTTGTCTAGGAAAGTTGCTCTTTGCTATTTTCATATATTGGACTTAGACATATTAGTTATGTCTTGTGGATATATAATTGAGTTTGATTAGGTGGAGTCTTTTTGACTTTAGTCTCTTCCGCACCTGCTCTGTTTGGGCTACTGATCACTTTATTAGTCATGTGAGATATTGGTATCTCTCTATATATACATGGCATATTTTATTGAGATTATTATTTTCTGTTGCACTTTTCTACAACTATAGTATGCTATCTGAAATGTTAGGTGTGGTTTATGACACTGTCATTAGAGCATTTGGTCAAGGATATATTTTTGCCTTTGCCATTCCAAAGTCTTCTCCCACTTCAGGAAGTTGACAGACGAAACCAAAATGGAAGGTTCCACAACAGTTTGATTCCATACATAAAGTAATATGTTAAAGGTTGTATTATTTTCTATTACACTTTTAGCCTATATATTAACTATAGTCCTTCAGAAGAGTATATTATTTTATTATAGGACGATAGTGGTCCTTTAATCTGGGAATGAACAATGCTCAGATCTCAGAGGAGAAATATCCTGGGTCCCATCCAAAAGGACAATCCAGCCCCAAAGCAATTCTCATCTGTAGAAACAACCCTTGGGCTTATATTTTAGCATTTTGGCCCTCATCAATGTGGTGCAACTGATCCTCCAAGGCACAGTGAGCAAGAAGTCCCACAAACCAACATACCTATAGTAACAATTGGTTTCCTGTAGGGCATCAACCCAAAGCTGTACTGAAAGACCCCGCGAGCATGGAACAGGGGGAGAGCCACTCCCATCATCTTCTGGAGCTTTTCTTGTATTGTTCTCAGCCATGAGCCCCTTGGATTGTCCACCTGATCAAATAGTTCATTTTCCCCAAATGAAAACACTGGAACTAAGGAGGCCCTGGACATAGCAACAGAAAAGAGAGTATTAGTGGAGTATTAGTGTAAGCATTTATAAATTGTATCGAGCATTTGGAAAATCCTATTAGCAATAATATAGTTATGAAATAAAATTTGCCTTGCTGATTCCTCTCTCTCTTCCTATCCCTCCAAGAGCATGGCATTGTCTGAAGGAATGGGAAGCAAAATTTGAATCTCCATATTGCAGTTTGTATTGCACACATGAGCAGTTTTATATTGGTCAACAATGTTACATGAGCTGGGACAGCATAGATGTCTCATCAACTAGACATTGAGATATAGAGTTTCAACACCAGCTAGACTAGTAATAAACGGTGGATACATCTAGGAGCACATTTAGATTTCATTAGATTAGTGATAACATAGCTTTATAGAAAATTGCACATCTTGGAGGTAAATATGTTTTTTTCACAGATGTGAGCCCATGATTAGTGAATGAAATGAACCTTTAACATGTGCTTCCAATGGGAAAGCAGAGAAGAAGGAAATAGAGCGAGCTGAGAAAGAAACACAAGGAGGAAAAGCAGAAGGCATGGAAGAGTGAAGAAAATACAAGGATATCTGCTGAATTATTTACTTCAGAGGGCTGGCAGCACTGCTTCAATCCAGAACAATGTTAATACTGGACAACAAGCTTTTGTAGTGAGAACTTATCTACGACTTGCACTGTGCTGAATCTGAGCAGTGCTGCCTACCCCAGAAGTAAACCTTGTAACAGATTATGACACACTACGTAAGATGGAAATGAAATAGGTAGAGGCATAAAAATGAAGTACCTCTAGAGGTGAGCCAATAATGAAAAGTGGGTAAAAAAATATTTAAAATGTTTTTGGGAGGCAAATGTGTCTTTATGTGTTTATGATCAGCCCTTTCATTTATATTCAGACTGAATAGAGTTTCTATTACAGTATCCATTGAAGGTTGATTTTGTAAATCTATATTTAGAGCCAAATCGTACATTACTTGAGATTTCAGGTACGTCCTTTTGGTCAGGTGGGAGGAGGCTACCATATACATGCTGCTTATACATATGTACCAAATACGTTAAGAGAAACTAAGGCACCCAAAGATTCTTCTTGACTGGGATGCCAGTAATTTTGTGGAAAATATATCATATAACAAATATTACCCATGCTCTATTGCAAGTCTGATAAATCCTTTTCTGTTTTTCAGTAGCAGGGTATAAGCACCAGGCCGTGCGTCCAATGATTCTGGAGCTCCTCCCACTGCGATGACTACAGCATTCCCACCCTTCTGATTCAGCAGTGGATATGCAGCGCTCTCTTTGTCAGCGGGTATCAGACCTGCAACAAGATGGCACAATTATCAAAGGTTCCTCAAGACAGTCTGCTGCCTACATAGCATGTAAAGGCATCAAATTAAGGGCTTCTAAAGTAGTTTGACAATTTTAATTAACTTGGTAATAGGCAGTAAAAAAGCTTTTTTGAGTATGTCTATACGTCCCAAGCATCCCATGCAAATGAGACTGGAAAAGTACCAGTTGCCAGTACCAACCTCATACTGAGTCCCATATAAGGGGGAAATAAGGGGGTGTGGGTTTTTGGCACTGGACCCCTATGCAAGACTATGTTGGCCGACCCCTGATTGGTGGACCTTCAGGGTGGACAGCCAACTTATAGAGGGACTACCATGATCGCTTCTGATTGGCCCACAGGTGACAGGGAGGGAAATCGACAATGGGCTTCACTGGCCAGTTGCTTAATGTTGATTCTCTGTTATTGATGGTACCAAGTTCTTGGTTGTAATGACGTATAAGAAGGTATTTGTGATAGTCTTAGGATGGCGACATAGCAAGTCAAAATACTAATTGAGTGGGCCTATGAAACCATAAAACCTAAACACATGCCAGCATTTACCAGTAATAATCCTATCGTCCTCTAAGTTCTTACCTCCGCTCATTATATAGTCCCTGAAAAATGGCGCTCTGAACCAAAGTGGCAACATTAGCAAGTATGGAGTGATCCCGGGAAACAGAGTCTCAAATCCAGTTGCCTCGGTGCAAAAATTGGTAAACCCCCCAGCAATAAGAACTCCATGAGGATGAAATCCGAACACATAATTCTGACGTGGGTCCAAGTCTGCTGTCTTTATTAGCTGAAAAACAAAGGGAAATAATGTTCATTATAAAATCAATGTGATCTGGGATATCTAAGCTAATTTACTATGGGATCTTTCTCACACTTTGCATAAGTAATGGTGAGAGTATTATTATTATTATTATTATTATTACTAGCGACTTGCCCGTCAAAAAATGACGGCAATGTTATTGTAAGTGAGCTAATGTTGTTTGGTGTGTAATAGTAAAGATATAATACATTAATAAATGAATATACTTTACCTATTTGGAAGCATTGTGTTGAAGAGCTGTGAATGTGTTTTGACATTGCTGCAGCATTAGTGTTGTGGAGCTGCTCTATAAGCGTGGTGAATGTGTGCAGTGTAATACTG
>CM050164.1:460984768-461012268 GCA_027410445.1 Discoglossus pictus
ACAGTCACAATCAAGTGGAGAAGTTGTTTTCATTTGATACTTTTCTTGCACTATTTTATTATCGACATGTTTGCTTTCGTGTTCATGTTTATTTATCATCAGTGTTATTTCTTGCTCAGCTACATCAGAATATATATCTACGATGGTCTTGATATTGAAGGGGCCATGAATCACAAATTCCTTCTAAATGTCTGGAGAAACCAAAGAAAAAAAATATTGTTGTTGCAGCAAGCAGAGTTTAATTATAGGGAGCTTGTGATTTGTGGTCCTTTCAGAATCCTCTGCAGGTTACTGTGAGAGAGAGAGCATCTGAAGGAACAACTAGGTTATATAAAATCTCTTACAAAACTGTAAAATATGCATTCAAATGTTTCTTTTTTACTTGTTTTTTTCAGAGCTCAGCAATTTGAAGCAGGGGGCTGCCCCTTGAAAAATGTAATAGCCTGGGCCTGACCCATTGGGCTTAGGTAGAAACACTCAATGGTTTTGATCCAATCATCCGTTGTCATGTACTATAATAGCGGTATAATATGTTTCTGAATTTAACTCTGTATAATTTTTACACTTACAAATGTATTAAAAATAGACTTAGAACACATAAGTCCTTGAAGGAAGTGCTATGCCTTAGGGTGGGATTAATAAAACTCCTGTATGATTGACTGATGTGCTATTTATGAAGTCACTTCCTCTTTTTCTTACAAATCATGCTGGGACCTGTAGTCTCAACTAAACACAAAACAACAACCTCCTCCACAATTCTCCCTGCATGGCTCTCAGGCAGTGTCCTAAGGAGTTTACAGAACTGAGATTTACCAAGTGACACCCAGTAAGGTCATTGCAAATTTCTGCCAGTCCAAGACACAGCACAGTTCTGTTTTTGCAAATCTGAATTAAACAGCAGAGTCTGTGAATTGTAACATATTCCACTATGAAGCAAAAATATATATTTGTAATATGTCTGTCCATTTTTTTCAACTTTTGTGAACTGTTTGCCTTGTTGTGGTTAACATTAGTAGGATTTACGCTTTGTACAGGAATTATAAGGATGATTATTGTTTTATGGCAATGTTATATGTACTGTGGTACAAATTCTGATTACCAGAAAATAACCATTAAAATAAAAAAAAATGGTAAATACTATTGCACCGGAAAAATGCTCAGTGCCATTAAAAGCTATGAAGCAATATGTGTATATTAAATATATATAAATGTATTACAGGTTCCACAGAGGAGGAGGCACAAACGATCAAATTGCCAATGTCTGATGGATAATAGAGAAAGCTAAAGAGTTCCAAAAAACATTAACTTCTGCTTCATGGAAGTATGAAGCATTCTAAAGCCTTTGACTGTGTGGATCCCAACAAAATGTGGCAAGTTCTTAAGGACATGGGAGTACCAGATTATCTCATCCTCCTCTAAAATTATCTGTATGTGGACCAAGAAGCCACGGTCAGAACTGAACATGGGACAACAGAATCGTACAAGATCAGAAAGGTATGTGTCAAGGTTGTAAATTGTCACCTTATTTATTTAACTTATACGCAGAATATATCATGCGTAAGATTGGACTGGATGAATCCAAAGAAGGAATTAAAATTGCTGGATGAAATATCCACAACGTACACGGATGACACTACTCTGATTGCTGAAAGTGATGAGGAACTAGAGTACCTACTGATGAGGGTGAAGGAAGAGAGTGTAAAAGCTGGTCTGCTGCCCAACGTTAAGATCCTGGCAAACGGCAATATCAGTTCCTGGCAAATAGACGGGGAAGAAGTGGAGGCAGTGACAGATTGTATTTTCCTGGGATCCAAGATCTCCTCAGATGGGGACTGCAGCCATGAAATTAAAAGATGTTTACTTCTGGGGAGGAAAGCTGTGGCAAGTATGGATAAGCTATTAAAAAGTAAAGATATTAAATTATCAACAAAGATCTGCATAGTTAGAACTTTGGTATTCCAGTAGTAACATACTGATGTGAGAGCTGGACCATAAAGAAGTCTGAGCACCATAGAATTGATGACTTTGATTTGTGGTTTTGGAAAAGAGTCCCTTGGACTGCAAGAAGATTCAATCAATCAGTACTACAGGAAATTAAGATAAACTGTTCCCTGGAAGGTTTGATCATGAGTGTGAAACTCAAATATTTTGGCCATATCATGAGAAGACTCCCTAGAGAAGACTCTGATGCAGGGAAAGATTGAAGGCACATAAAGAAGGGGGATGCAGGGGCAGATATGGATAGATGAGGTCATTGAAGCAATGAACATGAGCTTGAAGGAGCTCAGTGGGGCAGTGGTTGACAGATGTGCCTGGCATGCTCTGGCCCAAAGGGTCACAGGGAGTCTGACACGACTGAATAATTAAACAACAATTCCAAAGTATAAGGCATCTCTATTAAGGGCTACTTTCAAGGCTCCTAGCAACAGTCTGTTTGGATCACGTAAAATCATCATGGCTCCTAAGTTTTAGATATTTTGTCCATCCCCTGTAAAGATAGATCTAGAAACATATATACATATATATCCCATTTTTTAGAATCTGAAATATAATGTTTTCACTGCTCTTTGGGCGTTTTGTGCAGCAACATTATTATATACACAAACTATTATATACATACTTTAGGGCATATACATTGTTTGTCAGCACTGTATTGGGCTAATTAACACAAACTGTAATGTAACTTTAATGTATGGAGTGGGGGGCAGTGCCTGAGGACCCTTTGCCTAGGGGAGACTCATGTGTATATCCATTTCTGAAAGGCAGCTGTTAACCAATACCAGAGGTAGGCAAGTTCAGTTGAGGCCAGGATTTGAAGATATCCCTGCAGAGTAGACCACTAGCACTCAGGGAACCACTGCACTAATGCACATCATTATGTTTATATCATCCCCACTTATAGAGGTACTTTATTTTCTGTTTTGGCTTTTCAAGAGAACCTATCAATATATTGGACCTTTGAACTAAAGTTAAAGTACAGAGCAGTGTTAATGTTCAGAGCCAGTTAAAACTAGTTCAACTTAAACTATGATAATAAATAAACAGACAGCAGCTTCATACCACAAATCTGATCAGTAAGTATACAAAAGAGAGCAGTCACAGCAGATTAATAATTGTTACTTTAAAGGACCATTGAACAGAAAAATATATAAATATATTTATATTTAGTTCTCCTTGTTCTTTCCTACTTAACCCCTCCAAACAAGTGCTGTTTATCTTGAACTACAGGGGCCCTTTAATTTTTATTGATTTTTTTTGCAATCCCATTAGTTCTGTGGACCACACGAATGGAGTGTATAGACCACTGGTTCGGGAACCTCTGGTTTAGAATAAATAGTTGATTTATGGAACCACTATGGTCATTGTCACGACCCAGAGACAAGCGGTCCACATACTCCTAATTCTCCTGCCTTAGCTTACAGGAACAATCTGCAGGTTACGACTTTATTCATCTCAGCACCCAGCAATTCAATTCAGATCAGGACATCATTCATGGATAAAATGGAAAAATCAGATGTGCCACACCATTCTTAGTTCAGAGACAGACTGACTGGCAACTTTATTCTTCTTACAAAGATATTTAACAAACACAAAAAGATTTCACTCACTCCCCACATCTTCCTGTATCAGGGGTCTGTTTGTTACTGTGACTTACCCACCATGTTTCCAGGGTTACCAACACCTCACTGCTCCAGACAAGGGCCTGGAAGGGTTCATCCTGTCAGGCCAGCTCAGATTTTATAACTAAACTTTGATCATACATAGGGCATTCCAACCTTCAGATCAGAGGCCATATGTCTTGCAAATTGCTCTCTCTGGGCAATCCTGTCCATATATTCAATTGGGGGAGGGAAACATCCCAAATACCAGATTTACTTGTTGGATTCACGGGTTGACAAAAATCATTCATGAGTCATACATTTAAACAATACATTTTTTAGGAACTACACCTCAAAATGTGCATAATATTACCGATGTGGGATCTGCCATTTCGGTTTCGGCTGATCAGCTTATTGCCAGAGTATTCATTAGGATTAATGTATTGTTCACATTTTTTAAAAGACAGGGCCAGCTTATAATTGTGTATAAATGTAAAAGTTGTTTTTATTTATTTATTTGTTTGTTCTCTAAAAGCTTTTCTCCAGTTTTTAAGTTTAGTTATTAAAGGAACCATATAGAAAAATAATCAGACCACAGTGGGACTTGTAATTACTCTAGATAGAATAATGTGCATGCCAAATAGGCAAAGTGGCTTTTATCTGCCATCAAATTCTATTATCCGTTTTGTATTTATATTATTTTATTCCCCTGTGTCGTAGGACTGTAGAATTCACAATTGTTTCAATTAAGGAAGTAGAGCTCTAGAAAACCCAACAATGGACAGTTGTCTTCTCCTTTGAACTTAATTTGTAAGCTTAGTCATCAAGTCTGGTATCTACATAGCAATTATATGGCTATAATAGGAGAAAAACAGAAAACCGTAACAATATTTGAACGTATTTATTGTAGTGTTACAAAGATAAGTTATAAAAAATATCTTACAGGGTTCTCCCTAAACTGCTACATTCTGACTCATTGCTATGTAAACAAAGCTCTCAAATAAATAAAAAAAATCTGAAAAATAAATAAAAAATAAATAAATAAAACTGAAAAAAGGAACAATAAATAATAAATACATTAAAACATTGGAAATTTTCCAGGAGACTATATCAAAATGGTTAGTTAGTAAATAGAAATTTGTGGAATTGCAGTCTATATTTGTGCAACTGGGGTATGTCCTCTAGTGTGAGATTTCCTTTATTATTATTATCACTAGGAAATTGCCCATAAAAAATGACGGGATTAAAATTGTAAGGCTGGCAATGCTGTTTGCCACACAATGTGAGGCTTTTGCTCCTCTGAGCACCTTCGGCGCTCCTCGCGAGCCTCTCCCCCCATGTACTTCTACTTTCCTGCTTTGCCATGATCACCTTCGGCGCTCATTACAAGCCTCTCTCATTCACGGTGCTCATCGCGAGCTCCTTCTGGCTACTGTACGAGCCGCTCATTGCAGGGTTCGTTAACCTGCAAGTTTTGTTCTTGGGAACGCCATGTGTCTCTTTCCACCACCTCCTCCCTGTCCCTGCCCTGTGTGTTTCTCTTCTGTGTGCCCACTGAATGTTTGTGTGTTACATGCTGAATGCCATTCATTTTAATTTCAAAGTCCTGCGTGCCTGGCGTTGTTCGTGTAAGTGTTACACGCTTTGCTTAGCCTCTTTTTCATCCTGTTTTAATTTTTTTACGGTTTTCGAATAACTGAAAAATGGCAAATATGGCTCAAATTTGCTTGCAACCTCATTCCCAGGCTTCCTGGCTCTCCCCTTGTGCTGTGTGTCTTATTTTTATTTTTTATTTTTTTCTTGTTTTTCGGGTACATTAGAACCCAAGATAATGGGCCTGGGAGGTGGGAGTGATGATGGCATTGTCAACAGTGAGAGATATGTGAGGAGTGGAAGCTGTAGTAGAGGGTGGGAAGATTAGGAGCTCAGTCTTTGACATGTTGAGCTTGAATTGATGGGCAGTCATCCAGGAGGATATGCTAGAGAGGCAGTTGGTGACTTGAGCTAAAAGAGAGGGTGATAGATCTGGTGCAGAGAGGTAGATTTAGGTGTCATCTACATATAGATGATACTGAAATACAAAATAATGTATAAGGGGACCGAGCGAGGAAGTATAGATGAAAAAAGGAGGGGGCCTAGGACTGAAAATTGGGGTACACCAAACATCAGTGGGAGAGGCGAAAAAGAGGAGTCACAGAACGAGACACTAACTGTTTGATTCTCTAGATATGATATGAACCAAGAGAGAGCAGTGTCATGGATGCCAAAAGAGCTGAGAATCTGGGTAAGAAGAGGGTGGTCAACTGTGTCAAAGGCAAAAGGGATATCCAGGGGAATAAGAATAGAAAATTGACCCTTAGACTTAGCAGTGAGCTAGTCATTAGTCACTTTAGTGAGAGCACTTTCTGTGTAGTGTTGGGTCCCGGAAGCCAGATTGGAAGGGGGCAAGGAGGAAGTTGGAGGAAATAAATTGGGAGAGGCAATTGTAGATGAGCTGCTCAAGCAGTTTAGAAACCAGGGGAAGTAAAGTGATAGGGTGGTAATTAGATGAAGAAGCTGTATCAGATGAGGGTTTCTTAAGAATTGGTGTAAGTATGGCATGTTTTAAGGGTGATGGAAACTTCACAGTGTTTAGGAAAAGGTTGCATAGATATATGAGAGCTGGGATAAGTGTTGTAATGGGGGGAGGGATTAGCTGTGATGGAATAGGATCATGTGGACAAGTTGTAAAATGAGAGGTTGAAAAAAGACCAGACACTTTGTCCTTTCTTGCAGGGTCAACGACATGGTAATGGGTAAGGGTAAAGGGTGGGTGTTGTCAGTTTGTTAAGAGGAGGCTGAATTAGGGCCACGCTGAGAGGAGAGTTCATTATAGATATTTTACATTTTATTATAAAAAGTGTCCGCAAAGTCTTTTGCTGTGAATCAGGAAGGGACAGGAGGTGGGGTGGGCAGAGGAGAGACCAAATTGGATATTAATGATGAGAAGTAGCGCTGTTTGGCAAGATTGATGGCAGAGTGATAGGAGCGTAGAATAAACTTGTAGTGGAAGATGTCTGCTGAAGTGCGAGACTTCCGCCATAGTTGTTCAGCAGTGCGGGAGCACCTCTGGATGTAGAGCATTTGTGTAGTGTGCCATGGTTGTAAGCGAGAGCAAGGATGTCTACCAGTGGTTATGGGAGCAAGAGAATCTAGGGTGGAAGTTAGAGTCAAGTTGTAATGTGTAGTGGCAATATTAGGGCAAGTGAGGAAAAATGTTGAGGGTCAAGTGCTTGCAGGTTTCTTTGGGTTATATATATATATATATATATATATATATATATATATAGAGAGAGAGAGAGAGAGAGAGAGAGAGAGAGAGAGAGAGAGAGAGAGAGAGAACCATACAGTATGTATATATAAAAGCTATAAGTACCTTAGTAGTGAATACCTACCTTCCATGGGGTGTAAAGAGCTTATAGTATAGTTTATTTATTGCAGACAATCCTAAAGAGCTCGCAATCTATTGTAGCTCCTTCTAAAGATAAAATATGTTGTTCCTTAAAATATATATATTTTTTTATCAACTCTCTACATTTTTAATGACAGAATAAAATCTAATAAAAAAGTTGTAACCCTTTACTTTAGTGCAGTGATTGACAACCTTCTCCTCAGGGACCACCAGACAGATTATGATTTAGGTTTAACACTGTGAGAACACAAGTGAGGCAATTAGCATTCCGCCTTTAAATATCTCACCTGTATCCACCCAGGTTAAACCTAAATCAGGTCCTGTCTGTGGGTCTCTGAGGAGAGAGTTGGCAATCACAGCTTTTGTTAATAGGCTTTATAGAATTTAGTAAATTCCCTTATACAAAGTACCACAGGCAAGAGCGTAGGAAAAGAAAAAAATCTGGGAGGGATAGATCCATTGACCGCATGACATTATATATATATAGTAAATAAATAGTACATCTGTGTTCACATTTCAATGTCTAAAGCAAGTTAAAAAACCTGCTTCCAGCTCAGAGTTCTGAGAAAAACAGTTATTACACTGCATTCTGGGAAGCTGAGCTGGGACATGCAAATGTGCCCACAAGTGCCTCACTCTTAAAACCATAGTCCTTTTCAAACATGGCTTCCTTTATGCTTATGCCTACTGTATTACACAGCTTTAATGCAAAGACAAGGTTGGATTAATAACAAGCTGAGAATCCTATCCATGTACAGCTGTTTCAAGCTTACTGGCTATCATCAGCATGGAGCGGGGTCCCAGATTGTGTTGTGGAGCTTATGAGTAGGTAGTTCACCACAACAATCATTTGTAATATGGTGGGCAAAAGAGCGATAGAAGCCTCCACCGTACAGTAGTACAATAAATAAAAAGTACATCTGTGTCACATTTGAATATCTAAAGCAAGTTCAAAAAACCTGCTTAAAGCTCAGAATTCCAAGAAATACAGTTATTACACTGCATTCTGGGAAGCTGAGCAGGGACATGCAAATGTGCCCACAAATGCTTCATTCTTCAATCCATGACCATTTTAAACATGGCTTCCTTTAAGCTTAACTTAATGCTACCCCTTGAACTCTAATTTGCTATAACGATCTTTTTCCGTTAATTCCCCACTTAGATAGCACTGTTTTGACCACCAATCCTTGGGTTACCCCTCTAGCTCATCGCTCTCAGGTGCCTTGTTTAGCTCTTTTTTTGACATAGCGCTCCTGCAAGGGTACACATGTGGAGCACTAAAATGGATATATCTGTGTATATAGGGATCTCACTTAATCTTGTGAGACCCGGCATTTAGCCAACGTGACTGGAGGTGAAGGGGATCTGCCAGATAAGGTACCTAACTCTTCTACAATGTAGGGGATGTAGGTACACACTTCTAATTCTATAATCTGGGGGGATTTGTCCCCTCAGTTCCTATGCCCATGACCACTGGCTGTATTCACAAAGCACATTTTCACTAGTGAATTGAGACCTATTCACTAAAATGTGCTTTTTTTTGTTTTAAGTATTTTATTATTTTTTACATATAAAATATACACTATACAAAAACACATAAATACAGACATAAGCATTCACATAGCTGCCATAACATTTCATACTACACAAATAAGTTAGAGTATAATAATAAACAGGTAATTATTCCTGTGCCCTTTGTATTGACCATAAATATTGGTCCCATTGTGCCCAGTTTGCACACTGGCCCTTGTTTATAGGATTAAATTCAAAGTTCTTCCACATGATTTCCAGGTTATTTTTTATTGTGTTTACTACTTCATTCCATGAGGGAATTATTGGTTGTTTCCAGTATTTTATTAAAAGATGTTTTACAATCAAAAGAATATAAGAAATTAAGAATGTTGCTACCATATTTATATCTTGGTGTAAAAGGGCCATCTGGGGAGTGCCTGTTAGATATTTACCAAGGATCTTTGATAATTCTTGAAAACATTTTGCCCATAGTGTGTTAATGTTTTCACATTCCCACCAAACATGTAGTGTAGTGTCTCGCATACCACATTCTTTCCAGATAGGAGACATTAATCGCTGATTTTTTTACTAATTGAATGGAATTAGACCAGGAAGAGGGCTCAAACAACAGGTTTAAGTTCTCCTCCCAAGCCAGAATAGTGCTAGATTTTATGAAAATAGACTCGTCGGAAATATTGATATAATTTTAGAGTCATGCTCTTTGGTCTTCAAGATCTCTATTTTAAATTGATTTTCTTCAATCACTGTTTGAATTTCCAATGTATCATATGCTTTTTTATTGATTCATAGTCAAGCCACAAGAGCTTGCTAGTGTTAAGTTTAATTCGTAATGTGGTTAGATCCACCAATTTAACCCCTAAATACATAATCGCCTATATAATTAATTCCATTATTTTTCCAATAAGTAAGGGTCTGGTGATTCTCTTTAGTTCTTAAGATTTCTATAGGAGAAGCCAAGGAGTGAAAATGAATTATATGTTTTTTAGATCTGATTTTGAACCAGAATTTCAACATGGCTCTCAGCCCTCCTGGTAAATTTCTAAGGGGGTAGACTCAATATTTGGAAGCCACAAAATTGTATGGATTGGTATACCTTCAAAAGATTATCCTCTATATTTTTCCAAATTGCTCTGTTACACTGGAAATTCAAAACCATAAATTTTGAAATTAGAATTTTATCATGAATGTCCTTTTTTGACGGTATACCCAAGCCTCATTTATCAATTTTTTTGCAAGATATAGACTTCTTAATTCTTGCTTTTTTACCCAGGTAAATAAACTTATCTACAATAGATTGAATCAAGTTTAAGGAGATGTTAGAAACTTTCTCAGGTAAACATCTGAACACATAACATATTTATTGCAGCAATTCTTGCCGACCAAGAGAGGTTTAATGTTTTCCAATCGTTGGTTAACAGCTTTATGTATTAGTTAAAGCTTTTGGTAATTAACACCCACCCACTTACCCAGCACATTTTAAGAAGCAGGCAATTTTAGATTATAAATGCAAGTCCTACTCCTGCAGAAATATAAATGACCCTCTCAAATTCATAAGCTTCACCAAAATACAATGGATACATCTAGTTACCAGCGACATCACATTTTATTTATATAATTAAAAACTAGCTATATGAAATCTATCTACTTAATTATACTCAATTTTTTCAAACGTATAGGAGGTGGTGACAGCGGATTCGATAGATAACTTTAAAAGGGGACTAGATTTATTTCTAATTAAAAAGGGTATTCAGGGTTATCATGGATAATTAGAGAGACAGTACTGATCCAAATTTTTTACATTTCCCCTTGAGACAATTGGCTAAGTCTCGCTTGTTTTGTTTTTTTTCTATTTGCCTTCCTCTGGAATAATTAATAATAATAATAAATAAAAAAAACATTAAATAATTGATTAATAATTAATTAACAACTAATGAATTAATAGTTAATCCGCATATTGCAGATCAGAGGAGATCTTAAAAGGTTGAACTTGATGGACTGAAAGTCTTTTTTCAACCTTAAATACTATGGGCCTCGTTCAATTGCAATTTGGCCAATTGAATAGGGCTCTAAATAAGCACATAACTTATTTTTTTTAAAGAAGTTTTTAGTTAGTAAGCATCTATCCAAAAGCAAGGTTTTCACTAACTAAAAACTTAAAAAAAAAATATATGCTATGTGCTTATTTAGAGCCCTATTCAATTGGCTATAGATGATTTTGTAATAAAACATTCTGTACATTGAATATGAGATTTTCCCAAGATAATGATACCCACAGGTGCACAATAACTCCATAAAGCAATAACTCCTATCTAAATGGCACTTGTACTGGGAGCTATAGATAACACACAGAGGAATCGTTGCTTCTTGTTATCTGTTATGCTCTTGGTTACTATTTTATTTAATTAGAACTGATTTTTTTCTCAAGTTAATCATTTCTACTCTTGTTACTATATCTGTAACCTTGAACTCATTTTAACCAGCAAAATACACAAAATAAACATGTTTTTATTCTGGGTACAATATAAATAAGAGCAGGGATTGGGCTGATTAATATTTTACTTACAGGTCCATGCGAGGTGATGTTTGTATTATTATATTGTGTTATTTGGCACTAAAATGGGGGAATGTGGGGTTAGCTTTCTATGTTTTCATTCTATACATTTTCTTCTATGTCACTTACTTTATTAAGAAGTGCTTACAAGCTCTGTTTTTACTGATTTTAGGCAATAAATCAGAGCTTATAAGCACTTCTTAATAAAATAAAGTACATAAAAGTAAATAGATACACAGGCAATAATTTTTGGTTAATATTGCATAATTATTCCCCTCTCTAAAGGATGATGTCATGGCCACATGGAAGTTAGGACTGTTACTGCCATGGTGGCATGGAATGGTTAATGTTCAATGTTATATTTTAGTACTATGTAATATTTCGGTCATGTGTGTATTAATTGGTGTTAGAGTTGCACATGGTCATGTTTGGTGTTAAACCAAGATGATGTTCCCCGGGGGTTTTAATAAAACATGTTATGTGGGTCCCCCGGAAAAGGGAGCTCTAGGTCCTGGTATTGGGAAACTGGGTACAGATTGATGATGGGGAAGATGGGGGAATATTTCTTGAAAAAGTGGTGTAAGAGAAGTAGACACTAAATGCTTGGTCATGTAGGTAAGATGAGAACCAAGAGAGAGCAATGTTATGGATGCATGTTTTCAATAGGACTAATAGAAATATTTTTATGACACAACAGCTTAGTAAAGAAAGTGAAATTGCACAATAAATAATTATTACATTTAAAAAAAAAATGTTTATTTTAAGTATCTGTTTATACTTTGTTTTACTCCATTTTATTTTCATTTTGTACATTTTGATTTGCTCGCTAGCAATCATCGGTAATATTCAGTTGATGAAGTACTTGTTATTACTTATTGCTTTACATTTTACCATTATTGCAACCTCAGCTGTGTCTCTTTAAAAGGTCCTAGTTTGATGTCAGATGTTGAAAGCTCAGAAAAAAAAGATGAGAATTTGTTACACAAAATGTTTTAGAGAAAATTGTTCAACCAAATGCAAACAAACAAACAAACACACAACGAAAGCTTGCTGGTATGGTCAATGGTGGGAGAAATTTAAAGCATTACTTTTGTGAGACCCCCAGTACCTGCAATGGAGCATCTCAGGTCATCACAGCTTATCATTAGTTAATATGACCTCCTTGTTTAATGGGTGTGTTAATTTGCAGTGACATTTTAAGTTCTCCAAATGTTCTCAAGATCATGTGCTTCAACCCCACAGTAGCATTATATTATACAGTTGTATAAAATGATATTATCAATATTCAGCCATTAACATATGTGGTTAAATATAACTAGCAAATTCCGTTAATACAACCCACAATTAATTAATGTATTAATAATTATCACACTTTAATTTTGACATAATTTATTTATATTTATTAATATGAATTTGTTATATGTATATATATATATATATATATATATATATATATATATATATTTATTTATATACACACATACTGTATATATATATATATATATATATATATATATATATATATATATATCACTATAATAGTTGTCAGTGTGGGTAATGTTTGGGTAACATTTGCGATGTTGGTCACGGTTTGCGAGCCCGATTGCGGCCCAACTGCAAGCCTCACAAAGCGAGGCGAGACTTCGACCAGGCAGGACTTTGGCGCTCATTGCACTGCGAGCCTCGCAAAGCGAGGTGAGCAGTTGTGGCACACGGGATGTAGTATGCAATGAGTGCCGAAGTCGCTTCGGCGCTCATTACACTGCGAGCAGTTGAGACATGTCTCTCTATTTGCAAACTGCAGCTAAGACAAGGAAGATGAAAGTGCAAATCCCAAGCAATGCCAGATTAAAAGAAAACTTTAAACTCTGTAAGGAATATTAAAGGCATATGGAAGGTTCCTGCATTTTACTATATAATATCCCTGTGTATCTATTTACTTTTATGTTTTTATTAAGAAGTGCTTATAAGCTCTGTTTTTCTACCAATCATCTTACAAATAGTTCCTGACTTGTTTCTCCCCTCTGCAGCTCATAAAGATAGTGTACTTCTAAGTACAGGGTGTGCAGTGTTTCATAGTAACCAATCTGTGCCAACATTCTGTAACATGCTGCTTGAGAGTGATCACTGATATGGCCAATCTGATACACTGCACTTCACAATCTGTGTATTTATGAGCTCTATGAGCTACAGTGGCCAGTCCCAAAAAGGTACAAATTCAAGGATTTTAGACAGTAAACAGAACTTAAAAGCACTTCTTAGTAAAATAAAGTACATACAAGCAAATAGATACACAGGGATATTATTTACTAGTCAAATCCAGAAAATGTCCATATCCCCTTAATTTATAACGTTAATTTATAAACTTGTTATTAAATAACACTAAAAATCAATTACATGTAAAAACAAAGCCTGGCAAATCAATTGAGTGATGCTCAGTCCATGTGGTCAAACATAAGACAAAATCTAGTTAGTCAGCAGACCTGAAAAATTCCCCAAAGAAAACTCCTGTTATTAAGACATTCAGTCTTACAAAATAGATAGGGAAGAATAGTGAAAGATTTCACCCCGAAACACAATACAGTTAAAGCGATAAATCTGTGCAAGGGGCTAACAGTAACATCTGAGAAGTACATGGATTGAGGAAAAACATGTGCAATTTGTTAGTGCGTCATATGTACCTCTAAATATATAGAGAAGATACTATTTACATTAGTTAGTGTTTAAATGACCAATGTAGCTTGTGGAAAAAAAATGTAATATTTAACTATGTAAATCATTAGCTGCTATTTTTTCTAATTAAGAACTAGCTTGATGAATTTTCTTCTGCTTATTTAAGTTATAAAAAGCGTCTACAATCGCCTTTCCCATTTTATTTCCTCCAGGTCCCTCCTTGACTGCTTCCAATTTGACTTCCGACCCCAAAACTCCGCAAAGACAGCTGTCAAAAAAGTCACTAATGACTTGCTCACCACCAAGTTAAAGGGTAGTTTCTTTATTCTAATTCTCCTGGATCTCTCTGCTGCCTTTGACACAGTTGACCACCCTCTTCTAATCCAGATTCTCCACTCTCTTGGCATTTGGGACACTGCTCTCTCATGGTTCTCATCATACATTAACGATTAAACTTTAGTGTCTCCTTCTCTGGATTCTATTCTTTGTCTCGCCCTCGGTTTGTTGGTGTACCCCAGGGTTCAGCCCTTGGCTCCTCCCCTTCTCCAGCTATCCATCCTTCCTTGGTATCCTAATAAAACCTTTAGAATTTCAGTATATATACGCTGAACACACTCAACCTCTCAGCACCAGATCTATCACCCTCTCTTCTAGGATGATCTTCCATCTGTCTCTATAGCATATCCTCCTGGATGTCCTCCTGTCAACTCAAACTCATCATGTCAAAGACTGAGCTCCTAATCTTCCCTCCCTCTTCCACAGATCGAACTCCTCACATATATCTCTCACTGTTGACAACATCACTGTCTCACCTCCCAGGCCCATTGACCTCTCTTTCATTCCTCACATACAATCAAAAACCAAATCATGTTATTTCCACCTAAAAAAATCTCCAAAATACATCACTATTTTACACAAGACACAACTAATATTCTACTACACTCTCTCATCCTATCTCTCCTCATCTACTGCAACTCTCTCCTTGCAGGCCTCCCATAACCCGTCTCGCTCCAATCCATAATGAACGCCTCCTCTAGACTCATCTACCACACTCAATACTCGGCTCGTCTCTGTCAGTAACTCCATTGACTTCCAGTTGCCTTCAGAATAAAATTTAAAACCATGACCCCAAAGTATAAAGACTTCAACAACAGTGCACCCCCTTGTATCTCTGCTCTTATCTCAAAATAACTCCCCCACCCACTCTCTTCACTCTGCTAATGACCTTCTTCTTTCCTCCTCTTTCATCACCTCCTCTCACTTCTCATTCAGGACTGTTCCCGTGCTGCCCATATTCTATGTAAACTCCTTGCCTCGCTCCACTAGACTATCCTTAAAACCTCACTAAAAATGCATCTGTTTAAAGAAGCTCATCACATTCAGCCTTTAAATGCACAACTGCACACTCTACAGTATAATATCACACCCACAACCTACAGTGCAATACAAGGACACCTCCACTTGCTGCAACCTATTGCCTTGCACCATCTATCACTCTCTTGTATCACCCTTTAGATTGTAAGTTTGCAAGTTTTCAATATTGTGTAGGTGCTTTAGGGCCAGGGTGGGCACCTTTGGAGAGCCTCACACAGGCCTGTATTTGAGGATATCCTTTCTGTGCACAGGTGAGTCAATCAGGATGACTGAAGAAGAGATTCGCTCACCTGTACACAGCAGGGATATCCTGAAATCCTGGCCTGTGTGATTTGGACACCCCTGATTTACGGAAAAAAGCTCTATGTACATTTGATTTTAAGCTCAATAGCAGGACCCGCCATTTTTTTTACAATGCGCCAAAATTGTTTTTGGCTTGTACTTAACCCCCATATAGCACTACGTAATATGTTATATGTATATGTTGTAATAAAATAATTCTTAGTCAGAATAAAAGTTTTCAAACAAATATACATATATTCGATGCAGAGAGGCCCTTTAAGTTAATAGAACAGGTCTTATCAGTTGCCAAGGTCTCAGTTTCTATGGAGTTATATGACTGAAGAGAGTTATTAAAGCAATATATTTGGCATTTTTTTCAGATTCTCTGATTTCTATAGCACTTATAGCAGGAGGGTGCTTAATGTCCTTTACAGATACAAGATGAAAGTGAGTTTTAACAATGAAAAAGTCTGAGTAACACATTAGTGAGAAACCTAACGATAAGGGGGTAGAAGAGCTATTATTATTATCCTTTATTAGTAATGAATGTGCGCGGTGACATCATGTCTGGGTAAACAGACTGTTTTCAAACTAGTTCAAGGGCTGCTGGGTCGCTCGTACAATGGGCTTCATTTGTTTGCGTAATAAATGATTAGCAACAACTTCAGGAAATAAAATTCACTATATCTCTTAAAACTTACATTTTAGCAGATTTAGGGCCACATTCAATTCGAAGCCCGCAACTCGATAGCAGATGGCCGAATGTCTGCGAGTGTGCTGTGGGCTCCCGTTGGTCTCCAATTGAGAGGCTATTCAGTTGTTCAAGCCTGCAAGTTACAGGCCCAAATCTGAGACCATAAACCATGCACTGGTTCGGAGCAGTTCAGGGCGGGAACATGATCAATTAAGCAAGCCCGTAACCGCTCATTTGAAATCAGCCAAAAGGAAATGAGACCGTCATTATTTCGGCAGTAAAACATGGAGGTTACATGTCAATCAATTAGGTTCAGGGGTCCGTAAAGAATTATGAAATATAATGCCAATACTGTTCTAGTCCATGTGGGTGGCCTGATATGTATTAACTCATTGATACCCGAGATTAGTTTAGCCCCAGAATGAAACATAAAAATAAATTGTATTTCCTGCCAATTTGCGAGCTTGAGACTGTTGTGCAATTAATTATAATGTCTGTCATCGCTTTCACGGTATTTACAGTGCAGTAGTGATTTGTTATTTGCATTTACAGTGCTATGAATAGGTGTTTAACCCCCTTGCGGCTCCTCTCTAGCACTCGTTGGATTTTCTCCTTCATTTGACATTTACGGGTGTGAAAACATTTACGGGCTTGGGGAAATTTAGCAATTGATTTTATCCTTGTGAAGGTGACAGTTCAAAGGCTTCTGGAGGCTGTACGTTTAACCATCACCATTTATTCAAGCCCGTAACTCGGAAGCAAAAAGACGCCAATTGAACAGCAAAGTAGCTTGCAACCTCACTTCTGGGCCTCCGCAGAACCCTCAATTGAATGGGGCCCTTAGTCTCTATCCACTATTACATGCGGGGACCTTCCCAGCAGTGGTCCCTGGCGCAAAACTTAACTTGTTTTAGATGTTCAAATGTGAACACAGATGTACTATTTATTTACTGTACTACAGTACGGTGGAGGCTTTTATCGCTTTTTTGCCCACCATGAATAAATGTTTTTTGTGGTAAACTACCTCCCCATAAAATCTAGTACACAAGCTAAGAACCGGCCCCACAATGATGAGAGGCAGTAATCTTTGAATAGCTGTACGTGGGTAGGCTTCCTAGTTTGTGCATAATCCACCCTGAGCTTTGTTTAAAGCTGTGTAATACAGCAGGCATATGCCTAGAAGAAGCCATGTTTGTTAAGGTTATGGATTATAAGAGAGAAGCCTCTGTGGGCACTTTTGCCTATCCCAGCCCAGGTTCCCAGAATGCATTGTAATAGCTGTATTTCTCGGAATTCTGTGCAGGAAACAGTGGGATGGTGGCGATGTAGAGGAGGAGCAGGAGGAGAGAGTCCACTTCCAATAAAACATCTCTACACCACTGAACCCAACTGGAGACTCTGATGTAGGGAGTTCTGCTAGAAACCTATCAAGAGAAACTTGTTTCTGCAGTTGAGGAACGCGGGACTTAGGCTGCAATGAGCCACACGAAGCAAGCAGTTGAGGCACTCGGGACTTAGCCTGCAATGAGCGCTGAAGACGCTCATTTCACTGTGAGCCTCACAAAGCGAGGCGAGCAGTAGAGGCACGCGGGACCTAGCGAGGTGAGCAGGTGAGGCACGCAGGACTTAGGACCCGTATGACTTAGGAGCAAAACCTGTACATGCACTGTGCGCCTCGCAAAATTACGACTTTAATGGTTGAACCACGAAACTGAAGACATGAAAAAAAAATTAACACACACAGCACGATTTTTCAAATTTTTTCACGATCGAAAATCGCCTGAGCGAGAAAAAAAATGGCTGCAGAAAAAACGCAAAACGACGAAAACGAGGCCCAAGGATGTAAAATTAGCCCCAAGGAGTAAAACTAGCCCGAAGGACGTAAAAAATAGCCCTAAGCACTTACCGAAAGCCACTAACACTTAACACAAACCACTAACACTTAACCCAAGGCAGTAACACAAACCAAGCCAGTAACACTCAAGCGCAAGGCCTATAAACTACACAGGGGAGAGACTTGCAATGAGCGCCAAAGGTACAGCATTCCCAGCCTTAACATTTTATTCCCGTCATTTTTGACGGGCAAGTAGGTAGTGTGATATATTACGGGCATAATTTGTGCATAGGCAAAGTAGTAAAATCCACTGTAAATAAGTGATTTAAGAGGAAATAGAGGAACTGATAGAGCTGGGTGGAGCTCAGAGAGGCAGTGGATGACAGATGTGCCTCACGTCCATAGGGTCACAGAGAGTCAGACCCAACTGAACGGCTAAACAGCAACAAGAGGAATTGATAGTAAGTAAAAGTGATTTGTGATATAACAGGGGACTGAAGGGGAAAAGGGCATGCTCTGCACCTTGAGATGTTTTGCCATCTTAGATTCACCCACCTTAAAACTGCATGAAATCTACCATCTTAATGGATATAGAAGGTTTCTGGGTTTCACTAGCTATAAAATATCCCTGTGTATCGATTTATATTTATGTACTTTATTTTATTAAGAAGTGCATATAAGCTCTGGATTTACTAGCTAAAATCGCATAAATAGTCTCTGTATGGGTCTGCCCACAGAATCATATGCAGACCCAGACTCTGCTGTACTTGCTGAGCTGTGTCGCATAGGAACCAATCAGTGACCATCTCTCAGCAACCTTCTGCAACATGCTGCTGAGACATGGTCCCTGATAGGCTAGGATACAACACTGTACATCCAGCCCTACAGAGCCTGTGTCTTCATGAGCTGTAGTGGGTAGACCCATACAAGGAGTCTGAGTTATAACTTTACTTACAATTGTATCTCCAATAATATCCATGAATCAACTTACAATTGTTATCACTTCCTGGATTGCTGCCAGACTTGCACATGCTCATAATGATTTAGACACCTAGCTGAGAGGATGTCTTACTGATATAAAATGGCAGAGAACACATAGTAATTTAAAGAGATATGTAAATGTCCTGGATTATGAATGCATCTGATAGAGGACAATTAATAGTATATGAAAAAAATGTTTGCATGAAAAAATACCAAAATAAACATTCAAACACTTACCTGGAAGTTAGCAAAATCTATTGTAATTTCTGAGAGTTTAAAATTAAGGTTAACACCCCCTCCATATTTTGTTTTGGCCAATCCGGTTAGATGAAAGATATGAGACATAGCACTTTGTTAGTTGCTATGGCAATAGCACACAGCATATACAGGAAGCAGGGATGAGTCATATCCCAGCAGTGACTGGGAGACTGACAACACTGCTCTACTATTGGCTGAGCAAGCAAGAGCAGGTAAATAGTGGGTTAATATTGCTCTCCGGATGCTGCATGCTGATTGGGTGGGGACCAGGAAGTTGTGTAGACACCCACTGGGGGTGTCAACAACATAATTAGAGGGATTTTTAGATATTAATAAAAATAAAATGTTTTATTAGATGTGCTGCATACATATAGGCTTCTTTTTGCCTATAGAGCGCAGAAATGTATTAATCCAGCTCACTTAGATATCCCTTTAAACAAACTGACACTGATTGACAGCTATAATCTGATTTAAAAGACATGATAATCCACTCTGAGAGGCTGAAACGTACGTCTGGGGTCCACATAGTTAGGACTATGGTATTCCCAGTAGTAACATAGGGATGGAAGAGCTGGACCATTATAAAAAAAAGCCTGAGCGCCGTAGAATTGATGCCTTTGAATTGTGGTGTTGGAGGAAGCAGCTTAGAGACCCTTGGACTGCAAGAAGATCCAGTAAATCAGTACTATGGGAAATGAAGCCAAACTGTTCACTGGAAGTTTTGATCATGTGTCTGAAGCACAAATATTTTTGCCATATCATGAGAAGACATAGAAAAGAATCTGATGTTCAGATTGTAGGAACATGAAGTAGGGGACGGCAGAGGAGGAGATGGATAGGTGAGGTAATTGAAGCAATGAGCATGAGCTTTATGGAGCTCAGAGGGGCAGTGGCTGACAGATGTGCCTGGCGTTCTTGCGGTCTGTATGGTCACGCAGAGTAAGACACTACTGAACAACTAAACAATAACAACAAATTCTAAAAAGCCCCCAGAGTAACAGACCTTTTTCCCCGTTCACGTTCATGTAAGGTTCAATCTTGCACAGCTGTGACCTAAAGGCATGCCCACAAGGAGGGGCTTCACATTACAAATGTCTCAATCTGTTCAGACACACAGCATATCACTGCCTGCATGTATGAGCCACTGGTATTATGAAGCCCCTCCCCTGTGGGAATGGTATTGGATCACAGCTGTGCAAGATGGCACCTCTCACAAGGGAGAACAGGAAGAAAGGGGGAGGTCCCATAATCTGATACACTGGGAGATGTCTTAGAAATAAAAGATAATTACATCAAGGCGATACATTAATTAATTAATTAATTAATTAATTAATCAAGTTAGAACATTCATATTCAACTAAAAAATACCTCAATAGACCCTTTAAAAGAGGGACAGGCGCGAGTCAGTAGTAACAAAGTACTTTATCCACATCCGACTGATAGTAACAAGTAACAAGTATCTCTACCAGGGAGCTTGTAGGAAGCATATAGTGTCATTGTATCATAATTGTATTCATTTGAGAAAAGTATAAAGTTGCAAAGAAAATATGAGCTGATCCCTGACAAATCCTCTGCCCATGTGTGAATACGAGGGTCAGGTGTTTTGCACCCTATGCATCTGACTTAAAAGAACTGCTGCTTGGGAAAAGCTTTACATATTTGTGAAATATGCAACAAATCAACAACAATAACAGCTATAAATATCTTGGGTGTAACAGCAATTTTTTAAAGAAATTTGAATTTAGAGATTTATGTCATGGATGCCTCTATTTTGTAAAGCTATTTGTTTGCAGACTCTGTAGGGCTGGATGTGCAGTGTAGTGTCCTAGTCCATCAGAGACCACATCTCAGCAGCATGTTACTGAGAGATGGTCTCTGATTGGTTAGTATGAGACACAGCAAGTACAGCAGAGTCTGCGTCTTCATGAGCTGCAGAGGGCAGACCCAGACAGGGACTCTTTTTTACATTTTAGGCAGTAAAAACAGAGCTTATAATCACTTCTTAATAAGATAAAGTACATAAAGTAAATAGATACACAGGGATATTATATATTTAATAAAATCCTAACTACTTCCATATCCCTTTAAGTAATTCATGTGACTTAGGACAGACACAAGAAGACCAGGCCTTTCCGTGAGAATTACTAATTAAGAACATTTATGGATTTGCAGGGATCAAATCAATTGAAAAGCTTTCATAACAACATATTTTATCAAATGGACTTGTGGTCAGCAAGAACACAGATTAATACTCTATGGGGCAATAACACTGACCTTGATTTAATACCCTGGTAACTACATTAATGGGTACCATGTCCAGATATTATCTGTTATCCTTGCAACAACTGTCTTGTGCTGATATGTAAAGCAGTGATAAAATAATAAAACTAATCTGAGCTGATAGTAGTGCTTTATTTTCTAAAGTTATGTTTTAATTTAATTACAGCTAAGCACTTTGGCTCCATCTACTGGTGAGAACTCATACTACAGACTAGTGTCCTTATTAAATTGCAATTTGGCCAATTGAAAAGGGCTCTATATAAGCACACAGCATATTTTTTTACAGAAGTTTTTAGTTAGTGAAGACCTTGCTTTTGGATAGAAATTCACTAAATAAAAACTTCTGTAAAAAAATATTCTATGTGCCAAATCGCAATTTAATAAGGCTGTAGATTTGTATTTTCTGCTTGCTGGATTTCCCGACCTTGGGACTCTTAGGTCCTCATTCAATTGTGATTTGGCCAATTGAATAGGGCTCTAAATAAGCACATAACATATATTTTTTAAAGAAGTTTTTAGTTAGTGAAAACCTTGCTTTTGGATAGATGTTCACTAACTAAAAATTTCTTTAAAAAAAATATGTTATGTGCTTAATTAGAGCCCTATTCAATTGGCCAAATCGCAATTGAATGAGGCCCTCAGGGTTTGAGTTAAAGCTGGAGTTTCAGGATTTGAAGGTCGCTTGCTAAATCTTCAAGACGTTGCAAGATGTGCACACTTTCACCCATTTTTGTGTACTGACTGCTCATTAGAAGTCATAGAGAAGTACATCAATCGTATTTCCTCTGTATAGTCTGTAAACATGACAAATGGCACCAGAACATTTTAAGATTTGCAAGTGTCTTAGGGTGAGCCGAGATAAAAAGTTTCAGGTAAGTGATTTTCCCCTTTTTTTTTTTAAAGAAATGTAGATTTGATGGCAGAAAATATGAAAAAAGGCCATTGAGTCTGCATATTGTATCTGCCTAAACCCATCAGAATAAAGGGATGCTTAGAGGGTTATGGAAGTTTTCTGGATTTTACCAGGTATATATAATAATGCGTGTATATATTTACTTTTATATACTTTATCTTATTAAGCTCTGTTATACTGTCAACAATCAAACAAATAGTCCATGTATGGGTCTGCCCTCTGCAGCTCACAAAGACACAGGTCTGCTTGCTGTGCAGTGTCTCATACTAACCAATCAGTGACCATCTCTCAGCAACATTTTGCAACGTGGTCCCTGATAGGCTAGGACACTACACTGCATTTAGAGCCCTACAGAGTCTGTGTCTGCATATGCTGCAGAGGGCGGACCCATATAGTTGTGCTCTCTGTCCCACTCCCTCCTTTTTTATCTTTTTGGAATGAGGTCTAGGATGAGATTTTTGAGAGGGGAGAGTCTGGTGCAGAAAGTGTCTGCTTCATACCAATGAGAAATACACAAATCCAAGAGCTCTTAGAGTGCTAAGAAAGGAAATAAGTTCTGAGCACATACAGATCTGCTAAAGAAGATCCTTCATTGTTTACAGTAAATATCTCTGCGTCCACCTCAGAATGAAGTGTTTCAGTAAGAATACTACAATAGGTCAAGAAATATTTTATTTCCAGTATACTAAAATAATGCATGATGGTGATGTGATGTGATGGTGATGTGATATGATGGTGATGTGATATGATGGTGATGTGATGGTGATGTGATGGTCATGTGATGGTGGTGTGATGGTGACGTGATGGTGATGTGATGGTGATGGTGATGTGATGGTGATGGTGATGTGATATGATGGTGGTGTGATGGTGATGTGATGGTCATGTGATGGTGGTGTGATGGTGACGTGATGGTAATGTGATGGTGATGTGATGGTGATGTGATATGATGGTGATGTGATATGGTGGTGTGATGGTGATGTGATGGTGGTGTGATGGTGATGTGATGGTGATGTGATATGATGGTGATGTGATGGTGATGTGATATGATGGTGATGTGATATGATGGTGGTGTGATGGTGATGTGATGGTGATATGATGGTGATATGATGGTGATGTGATATGATGGTGATGTGATATGATGGTGATGGTGATGTGATGGTGATGTGATGGTAATGTGATATGATGGTGATGTAATGGTGATGTGATGGTGATGTGATAGTGATGTGATATGATGGTGATATGATAGTGATATGATGGTGATGTGATATGATGGTGATGTGATGGTGATGTGATGGTGTGGTGATGTGATATGATGGTGATGTGATGGTGATGTGAGGGTGATGGGATGATGATGTGATATGATGGTGATGTGATAGTGATGTGATATGATGGTGATGTGATTGTGATGTGATGTGATATGATGGTGATGTGATGGTGATGTGATGGTGATGTGATATGATGGTGATGTCATGGTGATATGATGGTGATGTGATGGTGTGGTGATGTGATGGTGATGTGAGAGTGATGTGATGATGATGTGATATGATGGTGATGTGATGGTGATGGTGATGTGATGGTGTGGTGATGTGATGGTGATGTGAGAGTGATGTGATGATGATGTGATATGATGGTGATGTGATGGTGATGTGATATGATGATGATGGTGATGTGATATAATGGTGATGTGATGGTGTGGTGATGTGATGGTGTGGTGATGTGATATGATGGTGATGTGAGGGTGATGTAATGATGATGTGATATGATGGTGATGTGATGGTGATGTGATATGATGGTGATGTGATGGTGATGTGATGGTAATGGTGATGTGATGGTGATGTGATATGATGGTGATGTGGATGTGATGGTGATGTAATGTGATATCATGGGATTGTGATGTGATGGTGATGTGATGGTGATATGATGGTGATATGATGATGATGTGATGGTGATGTGATGTGATATGATGGTGATGTGATATGATGGTGGTGTGATGGTGATGTGATGGTGGTGTGATGGTGACGTGATGGTGATGTGATGGTGATGTGATGGTGATGTGATGGTGATGTGATATGATGGTGATGTGATGGTGGTGTGATGGTGATGTGATGGTGATGTGATATGATGGTGATGTGATATGATGGTGGTGTAATGGTGATGTGATGGTGATGTGATGGTGGTGTGATGGTGACGTGATGATGATGTGATATGATGGTGATGTGATATGATGGTGGTGTGATGGTGATGTGATGGTGATGTGATGGTGGTGTGATGGTGATGTGATGGTGATGTGATGGTGGTGTGATGGTGATGTGATGTGATGGTGATATGATGGTGATGTAATGGTGATGTGATGGTGATATGATGGTGATGTGATATGATGGTGATGTGATGGTGATGTGATGGTGTGGTGATGTGATATGTTGGTGATGTGATGGTGATGTGAGGGTGATGGGATGATGATGTGATAGGATGGTGATGTGATGGTGATGTGATATGATGGTGATGTGATTGTGATGTGATATGATGGTGATGTGATGGTGATGTGATGGTGATGGTGATGTGATGGTGATGTGATATGATGGTGATGTGATATGATGGTGATGTGATGGTGATATGATGGTGATGTGATAGTGATGTGATATGATGGTGATGGTGATGTGATGGTGATGTGATGGTGATGTGATATGATGGTGATGTGATGGTGATATGATGGTGATGTGATATAATGGTGATGTGATGGTGTGGTGATGTGATATGAAGGTGATGTGATGGTGATGTGAGGGTGATGTGATGATGATGTGATATGATGGTGATGTGATGGTGATGTGATATGATGGTGATGTGATGGTGATGTGATGGTAATGGTGATGTGATGGTGATGTGATATGATGGTGATGTGGATGTGATGGTGATGTAATGTGATATCATGGGATTGTGATGTGATGGTGATATGATGGTGATATTATGATGATGTGATGGTGATGTGATATGATGGTGATGTGATGGTGAGGGTTTTGTGATGTGATGGTGATGTGATGGGGATGGTGATGGTGATGTGATATGATGGTGTGGTGATGTGATGGTGATGTGATGGTGATATGATGTTGATGTGATGGTGATGTAATGGTGATGGTGATGGTTTTGTGATGTGATGGTGATATGATGGTGATGTGATGGTGATGGTGTGGTGATGTGATATGATGGTGATGTGATGGTGATTTGATGGTGATTGATCTATAAAAATTAGGATATGTGCAGGGGGTGGTGGTGGTAACGTGGTTTAATAGGACCAATAGAGCAGGTTGGAAGTTGAGACAATAATACTGAGGTAGACATTTCATCTTCAGACATATGGCCAACGCAGCTCAGTGTAGATTTGAGAGTGGAGTTAAGTCTTTGGTGTTTGTGGTCTGCAGTAAGGGGCAGATAATATAGCATGTTATAGGAAAAAGGCTTTAACGACCTTCTTCTTTCCACCTCTCTTATCACCTCCTCTCACTCCAGCCTCCAGAACTTTTTTGCGCTGCCCCTATTCTCTGGAACTCCTTGCCTCGCTCCACTAGACTATCCTCCTTTTTCAAAGCCTATCACCTCCAGCCTTAATATGCACAACTTATCTTTCACTCTCCTGTACCTCATGCATACCCTTTAGTATGTAAGTTTGTGAGTTTTCAATCTTGCACTGAGCTTTGGAGAGGGCACTATGGACACTGGAGTCAAAGCTCAAAGACAGAGCCCTCCATCTTTGCAACGTAAATATTGCTATTGTTTTTTACCTTGATTGTAACCCATGTATAGCGCTATGGAATATGTTGGGGAGTTACAAATAAACAAAAATAATAATTATAATGATAACGGTTGTGTTTTTGAAGTGGATGGATACCTGTTGAGCTGTGAGAAAGTTGATAGTAGGAGCTAGGCATGGGTAAAGGAGGAGGAGGATATGGTTTATGTTTGGGAGCAGGCTTAATATACATTATTAAAAGTAATAGAGGGCTCCAGTACAGAAAGATTTGGGCCCACACCCCCTGATAGTTTGACGCGTGACATCATTCAGGATACCCTGCCAAGGCAAGAATAAGCACCAGCAGGGGAGTCATCAGCTGCCCTCATGAGGGTATGAAGCAGTGAGGCGAGGACTTCCAGGGGATATAAGGGAGGGCGGGGGTGGGCGGCCTACACTACATAAATTAAAAATAAAATAATAATATAAAAACATTAGGCTGCACTGGTGCCCTTGGAGGAGGTTTCTGAAACATTTTAGAAGATAGATTATAAGCACAGAGCTAATCATAGACCCTTCATCCCACCTTTCCAATCCCTCTATTTCTAGCTCTCATCACAACTCCTTGCTACCCCATTGCATTCTACAGTTACACAAATTAGCCCCACCTTGCTGGACATTTCACCTCCATTTCCAACCAATACTTACTTTCCCAGTTCTAAGATATGTCATATGTCACTACTACTCGCCTTTCCCTTCTCATTATCCATCCACCTACCTAACAAGCACAGCCCTCACCCAACCACCAACTCATCTACCTCCACCCAACTACCACCTCATGTACCTCCACCCAACCACCAACTCATCTACCTCCACCCAACTACTACCTCATCTACCTCCACCCAACCACCAACTCATCTACCTCCACCCAACTACGAACTCATCTACCTCCACCCAACTACGAACTCATCTACCTCCACCCAACTACCACCTCATCTACCTCCACCCAACCACCAACTCATCTACCTCCACCTAACTACTACCTCATCTACCTCCACCCAACCACCAACTCATCTACCTCCACCCAACTACGAACTCATCTACCTCCACCCAACCACCACCTCATCTCCCATCACCCAACTACCATCTATATATCTCGCTTCTCAATGAAACCTTAATGCAATTTGTGGTGGACAATAGGGTCAATGACAAGGAGGGAGGAAGAGGAGGAGCCTAGCAGCCATGACTGAATGGAACTATGTTTTTTACTTATTTTTCTTGACAAAACCTTTATTTGCAGCTGTTTGCGTGTGTATTTTATGCTAATTAATAGTGAACTACAAATGGATTTAA